>JAYRCC010101092.1:0-10940 GCA_036026455.1 Americanaplana fernaldi | reverse complement strand
TCTTGTATTCAAAGAATTTGGTGTAGTGGCCACTTCTGGTGTGGGCTAAAATCACGGCATTTTTTCGATTATTTGAAGGTGCGATTGGCGGTCGGTGCATATTAGAGTGGTTCTTCTATGTTGATGTTATCTAGCAGGTCAGCAGCGAGTTTCTCTTCAAAGGAACTGGCGATCCATTTACCCTTTTCTTTCTTCGTGTATAGCACCGTGGGGGCCTCGGGGTTGCCGTTTGTGAATATAGCAGCTGCCCCCCTTCGTTAGTACCAGCTAACGCTGAGCCGTCGGAGGTGGTGGTGGTAGCCGCCTACCCTGCTCTAGATTGGAGCAGGATAACTCTCCTGGGACCTTCAAGATGCGCTATAATATGCTGGGGGTTGTCCCACAGATCGGGCGGGGTAAGCGTAGTTGGACGAGGGGCAATTGAATATGTGTATGGTATTATGGGGGGGTCCAGAACATGCTGGGCATATGTCTTGGGTGTCTGGTTTAATGGGCGTTTATGTCTCCTAGGATTAGCATGGTGTTATCTGATATTTGAAGAAAAATGGTGGAAATCCACTGGTCTCTTTCTTTCTAGAAGAACACCGATATTCACCAAATATCCAACTGATGTTCAGAGAGTCTCTCCGACTGTCCAATCAGTTCTCAAGAAAATCCTGTACCGAGTAGATTTTACTGGGAACTTGGTGGATTTACTGGGTTTACTAAGAACTAAGTACCTATGTCTACTTGGTTTTATTGGGTTTTACTGGACTTAATTTGATAAACCTACTGGAACTATTGTTTTTTTTACCGTAGAGTTGAAATCAGTACTTCGTGGATTTACTCAGTTTTTTCTCAACTATGTCATATTGAATAAAAAAATATTTACAATACCTAATTGTAATGCTTGATTTATATGTATTTCATTTTATGCATTTCAGAATATTTCAATTTTATAATGGCCGCTGAGATCGAGGCTAACGCTGAGATCAAGGCGGATGCTGAGATGGACGCTGATGTTTATATCGAAGCTGAAGCTGAGATCGAGGCTAACGTTGAGATCGAGGCGAATGCTGAGATGGACGCTGATGCTGATATCGAAGCTAAAGCTGAGATCGAGGCGGACGCTGATAACGAGGCGTCAATTATTGGAGCATCAATCAACTCAGAGGAAAGTATCTCAACCCCACCTTCTCTTAGTCGCCGAGTAAAGGTTTTAGACTTTTCCATTTATGAAAACTAAATTCAATAAATGTATATATTTATATGTAATATATAACTGTTTTATTTTGCTGTATAATAGTCCACGGTAGCAGAATGAGATTTTTTTGGGAACCTTGTTCTGAGATATAACAGGTGTTGTATTGTTTTGTATGGTATATAAGACTTTCTTTAAGATATTGTTATTATTGTTGTTTTCCACCAGTCTATATAGGTCTCATTTGTTCATTAACCACATAGTTATTATATATAACTAAAATAACAATTTGTATATGGTATATACTAACTATTTTTATTTAACTTACAATACATGTAGTAATTTCTCTGTTTTATAATTTGTTTGTGTATATATGTTTCTCGCAATGGACTCGTTAGCTTCGATCCCTGAACTGTCCTCTTTCATTTTGTCGTTATCATTGGTGCTGATGATTTTTAAATGTATGTATTTCATGGTTATTTTACATACATAAAATAACAATTTACATAATTATACACTCATACATATATTATAATTAAATGTAGTCTCGATGATTTATAATGGTTTACTTTAGCACTAACGATTATTTGTTTGTGATTGAGAGATTGGTGCTGATGATTTATAAAAATATGTAGTATATGTAGTTATTATGTATCTTGTGACTTAATAGTGCTACAATTAGGCTACCTGTATAACATATTTTTATAATTAAGTCAATGATCTATCTGCACACTATAATATTTGTATTTTTATGTTTTGCATGAATGCTTGTTAGTATGCTACTGGATATGAAAATCGTCTTCCAATACAAAGATAATTACATGTTCAGATTTAGTTAGATGATCTTTCGTCAGTCTAGTGGCCTTAAAGACGTCGAATAGCCACCTTGATCATTCTTTATGTTCTATCTTAGAGGCTTCGTCAGCTGCCTAGATGTATGGGGACCCATATTAAGTTATTTTTCTTTCCGTTTGTTTTCTGGTTATTTAGGAGTGAGCAGATATTATAAAGTACTACATTATCCCCATTGAAATTCCAGTATTTTACTAAGTATAATATGCTTGATATGCTAGCTATATGTTACAATTACGTAGACTTATTCCATTCATCCGTTGTGGGGCATTTTCCATAGCCACCATTTTAGTTTGAAATTAATGGCAGAACTTGCCTGTGGATCACTATTGCAGCTCCGCCATTATATTCTGACTTTGACTGATGATTCTTGCCGCTTCGAGCTGAACAGATTCGATTTTTGCCATGTTGGTTTTGTCTATCCAAGGACTCTATGGGGCTGCATTGTATTTTAGGATAGATCTTTCTAAGGCAATGTAAAGCTTACGAGTTTGTACTACACCAACCCCAATTCATTCCTTTGATGCATGAGATAATTTTAGTTTTTGTCTTGGCTTTTTTTACATATATTTTCGACATGTTTCGTGAAAGCGAGGGTCCTGTCATAGGTGACCTCAAGTAATTTAGGATGTGGGTTATGCTCGAATTGTGTGCCTTTAGAGTGGTGGAATAGGCTGAACCTAGGGAAAAAATTACTATGTTATCAAACTCTTCGCAGTTATGCTCACTAAGGTATCTAGTATTACTAAAAAAAAGTCCTGAAAGAATCCGTTTGGGGAAAAAAAATTAGGTCATTTTTAAGTTTTGTCTTTTTTCGCCTTTTTTTCCAAAAAAATATTCACAATTTATTTCCTTTTAAAATCTTTTAATTAAAAAAAGTAATCACCCATACACTTTATACATAAACTTAAATAATGTTAGAAACTAATAAAGCAATTACTGTTTATAATTTAAAAAATATAAAAAGTTTATGTATTTTTAACAAGTATTTTTCCAAAATTATCCAACAGAGTTACAAGTACATATTGATCAGAAATTACAAAGTTTGTACAATATTTACGAACTGAATATAACTATTCTGTACTTACTCGTGCTCGTTGGGTGGGTTGGGCTGGGTGTCACGCGTACCATTAATGTTCAAGATTAATATGACTCATCTTTATCGTCATCAATGACAACATCAGCCGACTTGTTGTAGCAGCTCTCTCCACGACAACCAAGGCATGCCATAACACAATTCAGCCCATTTTTGTGGCATGAGCACAAGTTCGTAGCACATTGGTTTTTAGAGGTACTTTTACACTTGCAGCAAATGAATTTTAGAACATTCGCGGGCGCCACATCCAAATCAGTCATGATTGGGTGCATTGTCTGGTTTTCCATATTCCATCCCCATTTGAGAGGGTCCAGACACTTGTTGTTGAGTTCTTTCCACTGCATTACCTGTAGATGAACACGAAGACTGTGGAAATGGGCTGCCTGCTCCGTTGGAGGCAGTCGTTCAGGATCAATTCGATTACATCTAGCAACCATCGACAGATAGCGGGTGTGTCTCAACGTGATCAGTGAAGTCAAAGATTCAGCATCCTTTGCTCCGTAGAGTTGAGAGAAAATTGAGATGCCTAGAGTACCAATTTCTTGTGCTGATTTATCCACATTAGTGAATTCGTGAGCAAGGTGTTGGATACTGTCAGACTTTGGAAACACGTTTAATAGGTGTGTCTTTCCTTGTCCAAATGTAGATGATGTGGTATCGCATCCGCTCCAGGCATGAATGAACAATATATTATGACGCACAACTGGGTCTAGGACTTCATGGGTTTCACGAATGCTGTACACCTCGGTACCTGTCTTTTGTGAGCTTGTCTTGCGTTCTTTTCTGATGTAAATATCAGCCATATTGGTTTCCCAGTGGTGTATCAGCAATATAAATATGTCGGTGTCTTCTGCAACAACCACCACTGATTGGTTATTCCGTGAAAAGTCCAGAGCCGCTGATACAATTAAGGTATCTGCATCGCCGTCACTGCATTTAGTGGTATGCCCTTTTGACAGCAGGATACCCACAAGGAGTCCAATGAATTGTGTCTTGTTTTTGGCATTCGAGAAAAATGCTTCTTGATCCTTATGACATTTAGACGCTCCAGTGACTGTGATGTCGGATGATTTTGTTCCCGATCGCCTGAGGTGTTCGTGGTCTTTGGTTGATGGCCCTTCATAACCATCAAAGACCACACAGCACAAGCCATACTTATTTAATAGATAGCTTTCGTATTGTTCAGCAACCTCCCGATACGTCGTATCCTTTTGCCATCGAATGCGGTGGAGCAGCCAACCACCATCGATTACAATCTGATTGTCTTTGAGCGAACAAGATGCTTCCAGGTTGGTCACATCTTTCTGGATCACCCTGGCCAATTCTGATTTGTCTGTCTTTCGCATGTAAGAATCTTTGAAGAGTGATGTAGGTATCGCTGACATTTCATACTTAAAGTATGATTTGATGTCCTCAGACTCGCGCTGTGCAAGTGCTGTGCAGCGCAGGAATAATACAGATGGCTCAATGGGAACATTCTTTTTGCCTTTTTTGATGCCAGGCAGTAGGTCATTTAATGTCCGAGCATGATGAGATCTTTTAATATGTGCGTTGGTTACAGCTATACCATCTAGTGACTTCTGAATCTTTTCGCCCACAAGTTCTGCCTCATCACAGTTGATACCATCCTCGTCCATCGCAGTTAAACCTGTGGTCAATGACCGTAACGAAGAGAGCTCTGTGTTGAAAGGGTCATGTTGCTCGAACCAGTCAAGTATTTTTTCAAAGTCCACCAAGTCTCGCTTGCACCTGGATTTACCAAGTTCTATATGTTGTGTGCTTGTCATATGTTGTCGCTTTGTCAGACTGGTCATTGCATCGTGAACCGCTGCGCAGTGATGCATGCAATATACCCACTGATGTCTCACGCTTTCCGTCATACCACTACCTCTTGTTAGACCTCCTCTAGCTTTCATTGATCTCATCAATGTTTGCTCTATGCACAAATCTGTCCATAAGCCAGCCCAATACCTGTCAGTCCTACGTATTGCGTGATGGCCTTCTGTGAATTTCTGGTAGAGCCATGGATGCTTGTCAGGAAGCTCTCGCATCATCTGCAGGTAAAGTCTACCGCTTTTGGCATAATTTATATGACCCGAAGCTGCAAACAGATTCAGCAGTTTTCCAACAGCTTTGAGGTGTCCTTCCCAGTCGCCAATTCGTTCACATGCTATGAAGTCTTTGATGATGCCGATGTAGAACAAATATAAAATCCATAACTTGGCAGTGCGGGATTCAGATGATAAATGGGCCTTGTGAGTTTTAATGCATTTGTCTAATGCGACCAGTTCTTCCAAGTCGACTATCTCACTAATTGGCCTGGAATTGTCATCGTTGAGGCGATCATTCAATTCTTCTAGTTTGTTCACTTGAGTCGGGTTTAGTATTTCAGTGTTCTCCAATCTGGTTTCAGCAACAATTGCTTCGTTTTCAACTGGTAAAATGCCGGACAAAAGCTTTGTCATCAGTGCTCTTTCAACAAGAAAATGTGCACGTAATGCTCTGGCAATTGCTTTTCCTGTACTTATATGAATGACAGTGTTGGCACCATACACTTGCCCCATGGCTTCCTCAAGTCCTGAATCTTTCATAATAGTACATATACTACCACACGCACTCATAAGAAGGTGAAAGCCACCAAGTCGACAAACTACCCGAGTGAGCTCTTTATATTGGATGATTTCTACAGCCTTCTGCCATAGTGGCTGATCAAAGGTCACGGATGCACTCTGCTGTCCCAACCGATTCGACTGATCGCTTATGTACAGCAGAGTTGAGTAGATGCAAGTATCATCATTTGGATTGAGATCAATGAATGGGAGAATAAGCACTTCACATTTCTTCATACCTTTATCGAGTGTCCTGAAGAAGTGTTGCATGTAGCCTGTATAGTTAGGCGTATACGTACACGATTTGTTAAAGACACGCGCCGACTGCCAAAGGATGTTGGCATAGTATGATATTGGTGGTATGATGTATGGTCGTTGAGTTTCCAACAGTGTCTTGAACTTAATGGAGGAGAGCGCAGGTGAAGCTGGACCAGCATACTGAATTATTGGTATACCCTTGTCGTTAATTAAGTCAGACACCTTCATTCTTGCCATGCGTTTTACTCGATGATCGATGTCTAGTTGGACTCCCTGGACTGCAGACATGGATATGGTGCCCATGCCATGAAATTGATTCCCACCATCGATGGTCCTGATATCATGATCTGCGTTATCTGAGGCCCACTGGGTGATCACTGCATCTGAAGGCGGGGACAAGGTACATAGATTTTCCCCTTGTAAAATAGATTGTTTGTACAAGGTTAACTCATCGTGTGATATGGAAAATCCAAGCCTGAAAAGTTCATCTACCAGCCATTTTGATCCAAACACGTGGTCCATTTCTACAGCTGTCCCAAACAAAATGGGAGACATTATTGATGTTGGTCTAACAGATTGTGTAAGGGCCTGACCAATGCTGTTGCGTTTGACGTCATCTTTCACCATTGTTTCAATGAAAATGCGTGTCAACGGAGAAAGAAACTCCCTTCCCTTGTTAATGTTCTTGATGTCAGAAGTACTTGGATAGTACGTTTTAGAGTACTCAAGCCCGCGTATCTCTTCTTTTAAAAGTTGTGCACATGTATGTACTATTCGTTCTGCCTCCAGTTGTGCATTTTCGTTTTTTTCAGAGTGCCATTTCTCGTGCACAATGTAGCTGGCCATATTGCGAAAACATAGCACATCATCCCGACCACCTTTAACTTTGGACCAGAAAATGTGTTCACCGTAATGTTCAAGAAGTTTCTGTCTTAGGCTCTTGATCCCATAAATTTCTTTTCCATCGCTTAATTCTCTCATTTTCACTTGGAGTTCAGACAATGTCATTTTGTCGAAGTCACCTTCCTCGTCCAGCCAACGACACATGGCTTCAAAGCAGTTTTGTTTTTCTCCATGAACTGGTCGACCAACAATCACCATTGTCTTAGTGAAATAGAAATCTGTATAGCATTTACTGTGATATCTTGCTTCTGCGGCCACTAGATCTATACAATCGTTCAGTCGTGTCATGACACCGTGTGCCCAATAGTCATCACGTTTGCTACATTGATTCAAAATAGCTGTTCTGAATCCAAGTAATGTAACTTCTGACACAGACTCTCTGTCCGGATGTCTACAATCAGCAACTGCAGGTTTAGCACAGAGAAAACAATCCCTCTTCCAGTCGAACGGTCCGAGACTGGATCTTAAACGTTTCGCTGTTGAGCTGGCGGCATCCTCACTTGCTGCACTGTGAGCCCTTCTCACGTCCCCCTCCGGGTCTCTCGTATAGTTTGTTCTACACCGTCTGAGGTTATGCACAAACACATTTCCAATGGGTGAATACTGCGACTTCTCAAGCAGATAGTCATGTAAAGTTGTGTCTCCACGCAGACTACTAACAAGAATCAGAGTATCAAGTCCTTTCTTGTGAACCTTCTGTCTGTCATCCCCTAAGTCGTCACGGCAAATCACACAACATCCCTCATGCAGACCTCTGGGCACAGGATCGGGATCACAATCTTCTACATGATGATCATCCATCATTGTACACAAAACACAATTAAATTCTACTTAGCGACGCATAGAATTATAAAGCAGCAATAGAATAAATAGCAAACTACAGTTAAAACTTCATAACTTCAATCGATCCATGCTTCCATTCTATTGGCTGACAGCATCCTAATCGAAATCTAATGTACCTACACGCATTCAATGATAGAAAATAGTTCTAAAAATAGATCTATTTTTAGAACAGACCAAAACGAGACATACCTAATTGATGTAATAGACATAATAAGATGTACATAGGTTACTGTATGAAGTATGTTAAATATAAATACTGTTAAAGTATGATTTAACGATGATCCTGTTAATAGGAACTTCACGCAATCTGATATATACTTATTTATCATCTGTACCTATATCTTGTATTATTTTTTAATGATACCCTTAACAAAGGCAATTTTTTAGCAGGATATCCAGAACTTTATGCTTAATTAATAAAAACGTTTGCAGCACTCTTATATCAAGGAAGATGCCAAAAATAATAATTTTGTATCATTTTAGCCGTATTATCATTCTTGATTTTTCGCTACAAAATGAGAAAATGGACAAATTTTAAAAATGACCTCATTTTTTTTCCCCAAACGGATTCTTTCAGGACTTTTTTTCTGTGATACTAAAGCCATTGATGAGTACAAATCAGAAGATTTTGATAACATAGTAATTTTTTCCCCAGGTCACCTAATAACGGGCCTATTCCACCACTCTAATAGTTCTCATGACAAAACTGTACAAGCCGTATAATATATATGATTATAATGTGATGTGGTTGGGTATGTTGTATTGTATGTTAGTATATATACTTACGATGCATATACATATACTATATATCACAACATTTCAAATCATATGCATAAAAAACCTACAACTATAAACAACATTCCTATTATTTAATTAATATTTTATATTCATTTTGCTTGTTTTAATGGCGGCTTATTATGATATATCGAAAAAACTAATTGAATTAGTTCGTGAAAGGGAGTTTTTTTTATATGACCCTCGTCATTCTTTTTATAAATACACTGGACGTAAGACCAATGCATAGTCTGAAATATCCGCATCTCTATGCTTGACTTCTGACGATGCCAGAAAAAATGGAAAAACATTCGTGATACATATGCTCTAAAATATTTTAAGCTGACAACAACTAAATCAGGCAGCGCCCGTGGTTTTTCTGAAAAATGGCGATACTACGGAACGTTGTCTTTTTTTAAAAAACACTGTCAAGTCGAAGAAAACATATTCGAACGTCGAGGATATTATTCACAGCAATTCAGCAACACCAACTGGACCTCCTCTCAAAAAAGTAGATCTTCATATCAAGCAGATCTTGTTGGTAAAGCAATTTTGGTAGCTTTGCAGAGTCAAACGCCAGACGACGCGGACTCGTTTTTTGTGCGATCTGTGGCTGTTCAATTGAGGGATTTGACTACTTCACAGAAACGCTGGGCACGTTTTAAAATGAGTGAAGTGTTATATCAAGCTAGTTATTTTCCTTTATAGTTAAATTCTTGTGCTTGTGTATTAACAATTTTATTTTTTCTAAACAAACTTTTAGAATCGATACTATCTGAGATTGCTTTTTTTATTTATATTAGTATTATCCAATGTAAATGTAAAATACAATTGTATGACCGTGTTGTTGTTGGGTTTTTCTCCATTAAAAAACACATTAAAAATGTAATATTTTATGAACTATAATAATTATCAATAAATTGCAAATTGTACAATCGTTTTACTTATTATTAATAACATCATTGTATATTGTAAAACTCTATTTTAAAACTTTTTAATTATCTCTAGGCCAAGACGCGGAATTTGATATTTTTAGAGAAATTGTTGTTTTTTGAATTTTTCGAATGTGGTATTTTTATGATTCATTATTGTAGGCTTAGGTATCTGCTATGTATTTTTATTACCAGACGATATTTTCAAGTTGACACATTTCAAATATATCCATTTAATAGTAACCCCCCATGTATCGAGTGACAACTATGTTGTAACCGAGTAAAAAATATTGTTAAAACCAAATAGTATAAATGACGTCACTGTTTTAGATTAGTTTATTTGAAATAAAAATACAAATTATGTATAAAGTATGAAAAAAAATTAATTGGGAAAAAATTAACGTATTTTACAATGTTTTTTTATCATCATTCACTTTATGAATTGTATAGCATGATAAATATTATAATAAAAAATGTCATATAATAAAATAGGGGGTTTGCGCCTGCATTCAACTATTTTTTATGGAAAAAAATAAACACAACTATAAGTTACTGTATTTTTTTAGTTGCAGGCATTCTTAATAGTATTATATGTAGATTTGGAAATTCCATAAATGTACTGCTAGAAGTAGTGAATTACTAGCATATACATAATTACAATGTCTATGGTTATTACATTATTTAAAATTTACTTTTAGACATAGATTTAATCATTTTAACTAGTTGCACAAACTTTATGACAATATATAGACTGTATATCCTTCATCTGACTTTTAAAATGCTGTCACTTTAATTATGTGATTATTATACTCATTAAAAGATTATTTAGTATCTTTATATCAGTTTATATAATAATAAAATATATATATAATTTAAAATTAATAATATTTACTGATCATTATTGTTTTAACATTAATTATAAACACCATAAAATTCGACCAAAAAAGTAAGAAAAAATAAAACAAATCTAGACATGCTTAAATGAAAAAGAGCCATCCTTTTTGTCAAGTATATTTTCTTAAATTACCTACAGCTTATTTTTCATTGTGTGTAGTGTTTTGTCTTTTAGTTTTTATGATGAAAAACAACTTTACTTGGGTCTTAGCCTAGCCAACCGACATTCAAGTACAACAAGAACCACTTAAAATTGATGAGGTACTTGATGGAGAACTGCTTGGATTAATGATAAAGTCGGAAACAGAAGAAGTCAATGCAATATCCAACAACCCAAGTATTTGAAAGATTACATTATTCCACAGACTTATCACATATCTTAAATGGGGAGAAGTGTTATGTATTGAATTTTATTATTAATTTTGTTTTAATAATTCAATTTAATTTTGCTTAGTTTGATCTAGATTTAAATTGTTAAGTAACTGAGTTGTTATAGCATTGTCTAGTTGTTATAGAGTTAGTAAACATTATACTATTTAAACCCCTAATTGTAAACAAACCATGTTTACTATTAAATTTTAATAAACCAGTAAATACAT
>JAYRCC010099982.1:0-10952 GCA_036026455.1 Americanaplana fernaldi | reverse complement strand
CTGCTGATAAATCGAGGGCTGTTATGAGAACGATGTTGCCTTTATCGATTGCTGTAGAGACTATATCAGTCAAGTGAAGAAGAGCGGTCTCGCAACTGTGCCCCTGTCTGAATCCGTGAGCTGATGGGGGTATCGCTCCAATGCTATTTGCATGTGACATGATTTGGTCAGAAAGCAACTTTTCAACAATACGTGATATCCCATTGAGTAAGGAAACAGGGCGGTATGATTGAGATTTTTCTTCTGGACCTTTTCTTTTCCATATTGCGATTACTTCAGCTGTTTGCCAACTTGCAGGAAATGTGGATTCAGATATGCAAGCATTTGCGATATTAGCAATTGTCTGGGCCATATCATGCCCCACCAGCTTTAATATAGTCATGGGTATTTCATCCGCTCCTGCCGAGTGTGTCGCTTTTGCTTTATTTAAAGCCTTGTGAACGTCGTAGGTAGTTATGTGTGAAAACTGCTTTAGTTTGCGCACATTCAGGATAGGTATTTCCACATCACCCTCTGGAATTAAATCTCTAATTTTCTTCGGCTTTTCGACAAAAAATGTATTTAGGTCATCTGGTGTGCATTCTGGTTGCGGGTTTTGAACCATCTCTCGACCAAGGAGTTTCTTGATAAGCTTCCAGCCTTCTTTCGATCCTAAATGGGTTCCGATTTTTCCACGTGCTTTGACTATCATAGCCTTTCTAGTCTGTTGTAGAATTTTTGTTGCGTTTCGTCGAGCTTGTGCATATAAGTGTTTTTCATGGTGAGTAGCTGATTTTTTTCTTGCTAAACGAGCTAATTTGTTTCGGAGTTTAATTGCTTTGAGAATATCATTTGTAATCCAAACTTTGTTTTTAGGTACGACATTCTTTGTATATTTGAGAGGAGCCACCGCCTTCAATGTTTTTTCCCAAGAGGAATTCCATTCCGATAGTAAAGTATGCAAGCTTACAGGATCATTTGCTTCCATACCATTTGTGATGAGGGAATTGATAATCATTTCTTTGTCAACTTTATGCCAGTTGCGTTTTGGACAAGAAGGCGATGAAGGTATAGTAGTTGGATTATCGGTTAAATAGACTTCAACCGCGTGATGATCACTGACATAATGGAGGGTAGGTTTTGATATTATTTGACTTACATTTGTCCACACTGTATCAATTGTGGATCCTTCCTTCGCATTTCCTTTAGCAGGACGTGTGATAAATTGCACCTTGTTGTTGAGGTTAAGTGAGCGCAAAAGAGATGTTAAATTTTGTGGTTTTGGGTTATCTATTTTCGTGTTGATATTTAGGTCACCCAGGACGTAGATCTTGTCTTTGTCCATTGAGAGGTTTTCAATTTTGTCGAGAAGACTTGCTGATGCTTTCTGACCAGGTGGTCTGTAAATAAAAATCCATCTCTCTTTATCTCTATCAAGCGCGATTAATTCAAAATCATATCCAGCAGATCTGTGTACCTTTTTGATTGAATAATCCTGTCTCACATAGACAAGAATCCCTCCGCCGCTCTTTTTCTTGTGTATATTTGGATCTCTGTCTTGACGATAGGCGCAATACCCGGCAATTGCAGCTTCTGCAGGTCCATGCGAATTATCCATCTTTGTTTCGCTAACAGCGACTAAAAAAGGTTTACGAGTTGTTATCAAATTTGTCAATTCCGCTACTTTGACTGCATTGTTTGATAATAAGCCCTCGGCGTTCCATATTAAAGCGGTTGGAGTACGAGTAGGAATAATTTTCAAGAGACTCACTTTCCATCCCGCCCTGCAACCTCTTTTGCGTATTTGTGTCTTGTTGATAGATTGTGATACTGGTGATGCGTTTGTTTCAGTTTGCTTCTTTTTGTCCATCTCATTACTGATCCTATACGGGATAACTTCAACAGCGTCGTAATGTTCATTTCTGAGTATCACTGGAATAATGTTTTCTGTATCGTAGTTGCAATCGGGGATTATGTCCGTGTAATCATTTGGGTTTGGTGTGTATATTCTGATAGTCCTGTGTAAACAGTTTGCCACAATGAGTGGCACAAGGTCACCAAACGCAGTGTTGTATATCTTATGCCTTGTGTATTGAATTAGTTGATGAGATAAATCTTCGCCTGGGCAGAACATAGAATATGTAAAGAGTTTTGAGAAAAATTCAGATTGTAGCAGGATAATTAGTTCTTCAATGTTAGTATAACATCCATGAGAATGTAAACCATAGATAACGCTGTGTAGAAAACAATGCCCATCTGCAGGAGATCTCTGTATGTTGAAACTGTAGGTAGAATAAGCACTGATTTCCCACTGCTTATAGAATATGCGATTGATCTTGAGATTTCCCGCCGTTGCTGATGTGGAATTCCTCGCTGTTGTTGATGTGGATTTCCTCGTTGATAGATTTCTGTGAGTTATTTATAGGTAGTGACACTAGTACTAATATATATGTTATTGATTTGCAGTTTTCAACAGCGTCGGCGAGTAGTGCGAGTTAATTTATATATATATATGTCATATGTAATTGAATTGTAACAGCTGAATTGTGTAAGTAAACTTACCGTTCAATTTTTCCACATCCGTCGCGTACAAAGACAACAATTAACTCCTCTCACCACGTTTTTCCAGCTTTTTATATTCCGATTTCCGATTTCCCTCGTAATTTTAAAGTTTCATAGTTTTAAACCACTTATGATTTATAAAAAAGGTCTTGCGCGATGTAACCATTATAATTCTTATTTTTATTGAAAAAATATTAGTGATAAGTCACCTCTAAACGTAACTTACGAAATATCGTGAATGTTTACATAAATAACAAATTTATGCATATATACATGACTTTTCTCAGGAATAGAGTCGACTCTTCAACACGAGTCGACTCATGACTAGACTTAACTCATAATACAATTTTATGCATGTACAAGTGAGTTGACTCATACGAAAATGGGGTGAGTTAACTCTAAATCAACTTTATACATGAGGCCTATTGAAAATAAATAAGAATTTATGAACTAAAATTATATGTTTAAATGTTCAACAGATTATTATTATCAAAAAACTAGATGCATGTTCGGCAAAATTTTATTTAACATATTATTACTATAGCGAGTGCAGGAATAAACGTAATAGTAGCTGTATAAAAAGTTCGATATATATATGTAATTAAAATTGATTCAATTAATTATTTTAAATTATGGTGGTATGGTACAAAACAAATTTATGCAAAGACCTGGAGTGTCATGGCAAGTAGCACATTCATAGCGAGAATCACGTCTGCCATGTTGTACTTTGTAGCAATGACTGCACCGTTTTTTAGCTTTCTGTTTTGTTCCTGCTGAGTAGTAATTTTTCGAATACAATGTGAAGTTGAAGATGGCAGTACCACGGCTGGATTCCGAACTCTGCCTATTCCAGTTTGAAGCACAAAGATTTTCACAGCTTCTTCTGTATAAACGCGATATTATTTTATCCCACCATTGTATTTATATAAAACCCACACTAAGAAGAAATGATTGCAAAATATTGTAAGTATTGTAATACTGATTGTGAAATATTGTAATTATTGTAATAATGATTGTAATTCTGATTGTAATCAAGATTGTAATCAAGATTACAATCAAATTGTAATCATATTGCAATCAACTTATAATATATTGCAATCAAAATTATAAATATTGCAATCATTATTGAATGAAAAAAATATGTATTTATATTACCTACATACAGTATTTACCCTTAAAATCGTGTTCACATATACAAAAGACGTTGTAAATTTAGTCTAGAGATCGATCTCGGTCTCAATTGACTCGTTTCAAAATACCGAACTATATAAATATTTTCAAAGTAATAATACGATACAACGAAATATAATTTATTCAAATAATATATCTTTAGATTGTGTGACAAAATAAGATTTTACGTTATATTTAACACATTTATATGTTATATAACTAATTGGATAAAAATTATAATCATGATTGTGAATGATTGCAATCAAGATTGTAATCAAGATTGCAATTATTGCAATTTGTTTAACTGTAATAAATTTCGATCTTGTCAACAATCGTTTATTAGCGTCATTTTGAATTAACGATATTTATTAAAATTATTTGTTATTTAGATTTTATAATGATTAGAATCAACTTGTTTAGAAGTACATTAAAATTAAAGCCACAGAACAATAAACCATTTTGTCGCTTTAAATATGTTATAATTGTTTTTAATGCAGTTTTTCTTTCGTAACAATTCTATAGAAATATAACTGTTTCTAATACTAATAAATTAATTATTGAACTAGTTAATGTTTATAGTTGTGGTATATATTTAATTAAATTTATGAACACATCGCAATGCTTGCTCATTTCGCAGAAATTTTAATGAAACATTAAATAAATTGTTTTAAGATGTATAAGTTTCAGTTTCTTAATCTAGTGTCACACCTGCAGGCTACATCTTTTCAATTTATCAAAAAATAGTATGTGTTTGTTATATATTGTAACATTAAAGTATTTTCTATATGTATATTTTGTTTGAGAATACATTATATCTTTGTATATTATAAATTATGCATAATATATAGGTCATCACTATTCGTCAAAAATTTCAATGAATAAAAAAAAAATTATTTGTCAAAAATGAACACTGGTTCCCCTGACTCTTGCTGCAAGGCCAAATTAAAAAATTCCTCTACTATAGATGCATCCTCTCGGGCCAGAGCGGCTTGAGCAACTGGCTGTCCCATCCCAAATTCATCCACAACCAACAAAGTGTAGAGAGGCAGTTGTAAGTTGTTAACCTGTAAATATATACAAAGACAGACATATTCTGTCTATGCTATATCATTTTTTTAAATAGAGATTATAATGCTCAATTGTTAACATCATAACATACTGTGTAATTATAGACAATGATTTTTTTATTAAATTTTGAAGGAAGTTTTTCAATCATACTTTCATATGACAATTAGGAAACGAACTAAATAATATAAAAAATAAAGTGTGTTTCACTTAACAACGATAAAATATATTATTATATATTATAAATAAATCAATATAAACAAATTATAAATTAAAATCATTTTGAAAACTTCATATTCAATAAACATGAATAATTTTCGACGAATAATTTTTTTTTATTCATTGAAATTTTTGACGAATAGAATTTACGTAATATATAATATTAATAGTAATTTTAAAATAACTTTGTTTGCCTCTTTGAAAATGATTTTAAATGGAATTTCCTTAATTACATTAACCCTTCGTCCTTGGAAGGGGGGGGGGGGTGGTTTAGTCTTTTTTTTGGGGGGGGGGTTCAGAAATTGATATTTTTCTCAGTGTCTGAAACATTTTGAGGTGTCTAAATCCAAAAACAAATTTTTGGTTCCAGTCACTTGACCCCCTTATATAGAGTCACAAAAAGTATACCCCCCTAGAAAAGCATACTTTCCGCTGTCATAATGAACTGAAATTTGGTACACATATACTTAGGCCTAGAGATACCCAGGCACATAGAAAAAAAAAATTATCGATTTTATGTACATTTTTTGTGTTTTGATGATGTCATAGGGCAATATTTTTAAAAAATATGAAGGAATAGAGATACGAACCTGAAATTTGGGATATTTAATGTTTACATTTCAAATAAGAATATTTTTTGGAATTTGTTTTTCTTCTTTTTTGGTGAAAATGACGTCATCATAAAAATCAATATGTCATAAAATCAATACTAATGAATTTTTATTTTCATTTTTTTTTCTTGAACCATAAATAGACATTTTCCAAAATTTCAAAGTTCTAGCAATTTTCCTTTCATATAGTTGGACTATATGATGTAACAAGGCCGTAGTCGGCGGTCCGGCCAGTCCGGCCATGGCCGGACCACTTTTTTGATTAAACAAAAATAAAAATGTGACGTCGAAAAGAATCGCTGCATTTCAAGCCTTCAAAACGCGGTAATAGTATTTAACACTAGAAAGACGAAGCGGTCACTGGTTCCTCTGTCATGGATGTACCACTGGTTCCAAATCAGCCCAAGACTTTTGCATTTCCTAAACGCTCGTACGGTCAGAAAAACATAGTGCACAGGAGTTTTCAATCTTCTTGGTTCACAAACAGAACGTGGCTGCACTACGATGAAGCAAGCGACCTCGCCTTCTGCCACACTTGTATGATCGCTCATCGGGATGGCAAACTCAGCAGCGTAACTTTGGACAAGGCCTTCATCAGCAAAGGATTCTGTAACTGGAAAGATGCCAGCGTCGCCTTTAAAACTCACGAGCTTTCCAATTGTCATCGCGAGTCGGTTGAGAAAATTTTGATTTTGCCAAGAACGACAAAAGACGTCGGGGAAATGCTGTCGAGCAAGCACGCTCAAGAGAAGGAACACAACCGCGACTGCTTGCGAAAGGTCCTCTCTAGTTTACGTTTTCTGGCTCGTCAGGCATTACCGATTCGTGGGGATGGTCCAGATGAAACCAATGGCAACTACATTCAGTTACTCACACTTCGCGGCGAAGATGACGCACGCATGTTAGAGTGGCTTAAAAAGAAAAATGAAAAGTACACATCCGCTGAAGTCCAGAACGAAATGCTGCAAGTAATGTCTCTTACTATTCAAAGACAGATTGCTGATAACATCAAAGATTCCGGCTTTTACTCTATCATGGCCGACGAAACAACCGATGTTTCGAACAGAGAGCAGTGCGTCTTCGTAATAAGACACGTAGACGAAACCTTGATAGCCCAAGAAGAGTTCATTGGCTTGTACAAGGTGGACTCTTTGCATTCCGACACCTTAACAAGAACCATTGAGGACTGCCTGCTGCGATTGAATTTGTCTATGAAGAAATGCCGCGGCCAATGCTACGACGGAGCTAGCAATATGTCTGGGGCAAAATCAGGAGTGGCGAAGCAAATCAGTGCCAAGGAACCGCGAGCAGTTTACACACATTGCTATGGACATGCTCTCAATCTCGCAGTTGGGGACACGATTAAACAAATAAAGCTTCTGCGAGACTCGATGGACACGACGTTCGAGATGTCCAAGCTGGTGAACTATTCGCCAAAACGGGACACGCTGTTTGAGAAGCTCAAGCAAGAACTCGCTCCTGACACACCTGGCTTCAGAACTCTATGTCCGACACGCTGGACTGTGAGAGCGAACAGTTTGAAAAGTGTGCTGGAAAACTACGCTGTTCTGCTTGACCTCTGGGACAAAAGCTACTCCGAGGTCAAGGACACCGAGGTCAGAGCTCGGATCAAGGGAGTGGAGGCTCAGATGAGAAGTTTCGATTTCTTGTTCGGCGTCATGCTGGGAGAGGCCATCTTGAGGCATACTGATAATCTCAGCAAAGGGCTGCAGCACAAAGACCTCTCAGCTTCAGAAGGTCAGTGCATGGCAACGTTGACCCTGGAGACCCTGTCAAGAATGCGCAGCGAGGACAAGTTCTCTGAATTCTTCGGCTTGGTCGAGGAGAAGGCGTCCAGAGAGGGCGTAGAAGAACCTTCCTTGCCAAGGCGTCGAAAGATGCCCAAGCGCTACGAGCAGGGAAGTGGAGCTCACTTTTTTCCGGAGACGAATCAACAAAGGTATCGTAAGGTATACTTTGAAGCCCTGGACCTGGTGGTCAACTGCGTCAAAACCCGGTTCGATCAACCAGGATACCGGGTTTTGAGGAATGTGGAGGACCTCCTCGTCAAAGCGGTGCGCTCACAGTTCGAAGTGTATCAGGACGAATTCGCGTTCGTGACAAGCTTCTACGGCGAAGACCTCGACGCAGCCGTCTTGAAGGTCCAGCTGGAGACGCTGAGAACTCAATTTGAGCGGAGCGATTCGCTGAGCGCAAGTTTATCTAGCATCTTCGACTACTTCCGAGAACTTCAGCCTGCCATGCGCACAATTTACTCACAGATTGTGCGCCTGATAAAACTGTTAATCGTCATGCCCGCAACCAATGCCACCAGCGAGCGGTCATTCTCTGCTCTGCGTCGAGTAAAAACGTATCTCCGTAGTACAATGACGCAACAGAGACTCAATAGCCTGATGACCTTACACGTACATATCCACCGTACTGACGCGCTGAATCTAAATCAGATCGCCAACGACTTCACTTCGAAAAGTGAGAGACGCATGGCCGTTTTCGGCAAGTTTTGACTGCTTTATATTCACATGTACGTATTGTAGGCCTACATACAACTGTATACATCCGTATTCGGGAAATTTTAGTTGTAATTTTTATTCACCTGTGTATTATAGGTAACTGTTTTACATCCTATTAAAATTTATGAGAAGTTGTAATTTTTATTCACCTGTGTATTATAGGTAACTGTTTTACATCCTATTAAAATTTATGAGAAAGCGCGTACATGTTTTGTTTACCTATCTAACTTATCAAACAACTACGTATGATCATAATTTGATAATCCAAAAATGCGGCGTCAATATTTGCTGAAAAAGCTGAAAATGGTCTTAAAATGCTTTGAAATTTGTAGAACTTCTTATACCCCCCCAACCAGGGGGCTTTGCCCCCTGACCCCCAACAAGGGGCTTCCGCGCCCCCTGGACCCCGTCCCTTGGCCGGACCAGTTTCGAATTGCCGACTACGGCCCTGGTATTATATACAACACCAAGATTGGTAATTATTATCAATATCTTAACAATAATCCCGATTATAACAGGTATATTACTTAAAAATAGCTAACGCATCCATTAAATTACAGATATTTTGGATTGAGTTCATTATTTAATGGATGCGTTAGCTATTTTTAAGTAATATACCTGTTAAAATCGGGATTATTATTAAGATATTGATAATAATTACCAATCTTGGTGTAAGTTGTATATAATACCTCTAAATATATATATATGTATTGCTAACTAGTTGTTTCAGTTCTTTTTTGGACTGAGCCAACCAACTTTTTGCTCTATTTAGAGCATTTAAGTATTTATTAGCGTAATTTAAAAATGTCTTCTTTTGAACATATCTTTAAATCCAAAATAAAATAATGTCAAAATCTTACTAAAAATGTCTCTCCCTCCCCATAAAAACGCCATGTAATAATAAATTAAACATCGTATTTTAATTTTTCTTTCAGATTTACCATTTTGTAGCTTGGATGCTTCCTGCAATTCAGACCTTCTTTGTGTTCTTGTCCTATGGTGTTGATGGAGACCCAGTGAGTGGCATCTGCTACGTTGGAAACACAAACTCTTTTCACTTGGCCATATTTGTCGTGGGACCTCTGGCGCTTTATCTTGTTATAGGATCCCTCTTCCTTCTGACTGGATTTGTGTCTCTGTTCCGTATTCGATCGGTTATTAAAAATGAGGTACGTATACATATTTAAATTATTAAATGATTTTAATAAATATTACTTGTATCATGCTACTTTATGTATATCTGTTAGTAATATATCATACGTAAAAATATTTTTCAATTATTTTAATTATTTTTGCAGGCTGGTATCAAAACCGACAAACTGGAAAAGCTGATGATTCGGATCGGCATATTTGGAGTTCTGTACGCTGTGCCAGCTACAATCGTCATTGGGACATGTGTGTACGAGCTAGTGAACCGCGATCTCTGGGATATGTCACTCACCTGTGGCTGTCGGAATGTCACGTCTGGCAAGCCCATCTCCTCCCCCTCCTCTCCAATCTACGCCATCTTCATGCTCAAATATTTCATGTCCCTCGTCGTTGGCATCACGTCGGGCTTCTGGATCTGGTCGGCCAAAACGCTGGACTCCTGGCGTAATGTGCTGTTCCGTCTGGGCTGCGTCAACCGGCCCATGGCCCTCCGCGGGCAGCTGAAGTACTCCCACCCGGTTGTGAACCAAGCCGTGGCAGCCTCGTCCAACTTGTCCCACCCTTCACTGCCGCACTATCTCCAGCCCTATCCCCACACAGCTGCCAGCATGTCACCGGCCCACCACTACAACCCCCAGCAACAGCAGACACGACTCAGCAGTCACCAGAACAGTAGCAGTCGGGGTGGCGGAAGCAGCCACAAGAACATGAACATGAACAACACCGGCTCCTCCAACGGGGGTGGGGCCTCACCCCGGCCAGACCTCATGGCAACCTCGTGTGACCCCGGCTTCCTTACAGGGGGCATCCACACACCAAGGGGGGACACGGGCAGTGGAGGGGGATATACGCCCTATATGAATGGACACGGGGGGAAGTTTCTCCTGCAACCCCCTGGTTTGATCACCGATCATGGGGGGTGTCACGGAAGCAGCTTGGGTGGGGGTAGTGGTGGGGGTGTAGGAGGGGGGTACTATCAAACAAGTACGACTGCCAAATTGTTACCCTCAAGCACCGCGTCCTCCGGGGGTGCTAGACAAATGTGAATACTTATATATTGTATGAAAATACACTCTACTACGTTGTTATTCCGTCATCCATCCATTAACATTAATTTATGACAATCGAGCTTACATTTAATAATATTATCAACCCATACCACAATATTTACTTATGTATCTGTTTTGATATCTGTATTTTATTGGATTTTGTAAAGATATATGTATGTATGTACAATTCTATCTAAAGAGTAAAGAAACATAGAGATTCAACTCTTAACGCTCTTCTACACAATTTGATAATATGTAGGTGCATAGGTACTTTATTCTTATCAAAAGCATTTTAAAATATTTACAGAAAATGTTCCAAACATAAATTTTGTAGAAAAAATATTTAAAAATATGTAGTTTCACGTTAATAATTGATAAATTAAAGTTAGGTAACTGAGCATTCTAAAATCTGTTATAATTTTTATAAATATGCGATTTAATGTAAATAGTTTACTCAGTGTTCATTTCGTAACTTTTTTATTAGTTTTTCAAAAGATAAGTTTCGTTTTGTATTTGCGGATTTATGTACACAAAATGTAAAAGATAGGATAGAGGGTTGAATCTCCGTCTAACTTCATTTATGCGCTTAGAGATGGTACCACCATTTAAGCGCGATA
>JAYRCC010099981.1:0-16064 GCA_036026455.1 Americanaplana fernaldi | reverse complement strand
TTAGGCTCCGCGGTCCCTGTTGTATTTAGCTGGTATAACATGCTTTATATGAAAATATATGTACAACATTATATTCTCAAAAAGGGGGCATGTTATTTTCAATAATAAGGCACAATATTAAACTGAAATACATGAGACACCCCTGACCCCCTCCTTTTTTATTGCATTTTTAGACATTATTCTGCAAAATACGTATACTAAAAAATCTCCTAATTTTCTGGCCGGCTTCCGGAAGCCTGCCTGGATCCGCCCCTGACGATCAATTAGAGAATAATATGTAGATCCTTCGGCGCAACATTTTGAAATAAACAACCCCCCGATACGATGTAGAGAGAGAGTTTATCAGGCCGCAAGACGGTCTCTTGGGACCCCTTTGACAAATCACACGATCAAGCGCCAATCTTGAGAGTTAGTAGAGATAGGAAGTAGATCTATTCTATTAATTAAATTGATACATTGAAAACCAGACAACATGTTTTTGTACTTATTATTTCTAATTCAATTTGAATGTATTGGGGTAGTGATCGCCAGTTATTAGGTATCATCCTGTGGAAGAATCGAAAAACAAATGACTCAGTTTCTGACAGTATATCAATAAACAATGCACGGTGTTAGATCTAATAGACTGAAGCATATTATGCAGCTATAGTGATGAGACCGAGGTTGACCTTTTTAGGACACCAGACTCGGTGTTGTTCATACAATGAAGAAAAACTCATACAAGGAGATTGTGGAGACCGTATAGTCAATGTAAGAGAAATCGAATTGATTTCCCCATACATAGGTTGGTTTGGTATCTAATCTGGGGAAAATCAGATGCTATTCAAACATCAATGGCTCCCCCTCCTTCTTCTGAAGCCAGCTGGCAACTACAAAGACCGATGCGACTATAGCATCTGGAATGAACTGGACAAAGCGGGCATAAATCCTAGTTACCATCAAGTCATGGACAGAAATGGATGTCAGAACACAGAGATGCATCAACGTCCTCCTTATACCGGTTTCGGATTTGATGCTGATGATAAATGGTAAAATATAGATTTGTGGTTTCTTTTTGAACACCCTGTACTAATGTCGATGAATGGTTAAAGTACAAAACATAGATAATTAGCATTTCAATCAAATTGGATATCGTTGGCGGGTGAGACCGTGCTAAATAACATTTGTTTGTGTGTCGGCGATATATATACCTACACAACATGACGCACAATACAATGTGGTTACGAAACAGAAATTAAATACAGACATATTATAGATGTTATGTAAATAAGGGGGGGACACCTAATTGTACATTTAATTAGCGCAATATAAGTGGATATATTATACACATAAGAGTCAATACAAATTACTCATTATGACGCGATAGCTCGCATCAATACAATAAAATAACTTTGTTTTCCTGCTGACATCATATATTATTACTGACTTATTTTAGCTTTCAATTGTTTAGGCACTCAAACAGAACACAATTACAAGCAAGAGGATCTCTGTATTATTTAAATACTCTGCAATCTAATCTGTCAGTGAGTACATATACCTACCAACCTGATCGTGGTAGTAACGATCAATAAGCGTGGGTAGTATTTATTTTAAGGAGTCTGAGCATTCAGGTGTAAATCATACAATAATTAACTATTATCATCACACACACACATATATATATATAAATAACACGTCATACTATCTTGACATACCTACACATTATTTTAATAAATATGACCACTCCACAAATCACGAAATATGTGGTTAGATCTGTGAATGAACCATTGTTCATAAAAATAAGTATCACTTAATTATATGTATTACGATGTGCACATCTTGATACATATAGTTAAATATTCTATAATCTATAATCTAAGAGTTCGGTAAATCAATCAATGAAACAAATAACAATAATTACAGCCTTCTCATACAGGATAACCATTTTGTATCAGCTGACCTGCTATCCTTCGATTTTCAAGCATTCAGGAGAATAAAGTTATTTTCTTATAACCATACTAACTTAAAATGTCCATGTTAGGATCCCATTGTTTGATTATGAACAGCAAAAATATTATAAATATTTGGAATATTGTTATATTGAGGAGGGGTTGACAATATAAGTGTATGTATGTCTAGATAATAATAATAGTAAGGGGTAATATCCAATAATAACTCACCCTGTCCATGCAATGAAATCAAAATCCCCCTTCTGAGATGCCATGAAATCAAGCGCTGATTCCACTAGTTTCAGTGGAGGATCACACTTATAGCTCCCAAGTTCTCCCAGTGGAGGACCTTTCTCTGTTGCAGATGAATCAGAGGTTGGTGAAGGAGGGCTGTCATGGCATTTGTTGTTGACATCTCCTTTGGTTGAATACAGTAGATCTACATGGATGTCTGTGATTTGCCAAAAGTAACCTGAAATATAAAGACATCCCCAAATAAGATATATAGGCCAAACCACAAAGTGTCAGTTGAGTAGAAATACATTTTTTATGTTAGTCAGTACCTATAGCTATCTATGAATGAAAATTCCATCGTTAACATCTTTTACATTATACCCTGTTGTAGTACTCAATAGAAAGCTAAAAAAAATTATGTATTATTATGGATTTAAAAAGTTATCTTTTTTGATACACACTCTATTTATTTTATATATATCCTCATTGCATTTGTACATGTTGACTAAAAATAAATGTCCACCAACAAAAGTGCTTATTTGAAATACTGTATGATATCTTTCTATTGGAAATAAAGCATTTGGTTTATTTTTTTCATTGTTAGTAATAATATGAACCATCAATCTACATAAAAGTCAGTACAAGTCAGAACAATAGAAAAAAAAATAGAAAAATAAATGAAAATGAACATTTTTTCATAAAAAAACTACTTTTCTACATAATACATTTTTTTCTATTAGCTATAAAGCTCTAAACATATTTAATGTGTAATTTGGGTCACTAGATAAAGCCATATGTGCAATTAAAATCATCTTTATAGATAATAGAAAAATATTATGTATGTCTCAAATGTCTCAAGAATTTAAAAAAATTATTGTCTGATAATGGTATAACAACTTCAAAATAGAATGAGCTAAGTGTTTAGAATAATATTCCTTAATATTGATATCTTTATTGATGTTGGAGATTATTTTATTTTCATTGAAACAATGAAAAAAATAAACCAGATGCTTTGTCGACGGACACTTATTTTTAACCAATTCATAAATGTTTGAGATGTGTAATTTTTTGTAAAAATAATGTTCCATGTAATAACTATTATTGATGAAATCTATCCCATATGAGTATATAGAATATATCCTGAGAATTTGAATCAATTTGAAGAAGGTCAGCCTCAAACCTCTGGGTGATTTGACATGGAATGATCCACAGGAGTTACTTTTCTATTGTAATTCTATAGCAATATAATAGGTTTGAAAAAAAGTATATTGAAATAAGCTATATATTCTGAATGTATATAATTTCAACATCTTAATAAAAGCTAGTAGAAGCCAAATTTTGTTTTAGTTAGATGCTGTTATAGTATTGATTGAGTATGTGAGTGTGAGTATGTGATTGAATTCCATTTCAAAATAAATGGAAAAACTTCTTACCCCAATGGGGTTAAAGTGGTAGATATTGTATTTTGTACACCTATTATAAATAACAGGAATTCCTGAATAAAAAAGGTAAAGGCCATCCCTGAGTATTAAGATTATTTTACTAACCAACACTGTGACAGTAAAACTTTATATGGTTGTGTTGAGATCAAACTTGGGCTGTTGTGACCAAAGTTAAACCAGCCTCTGTAGCCTGGGGGTCATTTTTAGAAAAACTTAACTCTAATCTGAAATTTAGTTCTAAGTATGTATTTAAATAAAAGTTCTTTTTAGTTTTTCTTTATTTCACATCTGTTTTTTTCTATTTTATGTTTCTCAAAACAAATGAAAATATTAAATATGTATTTAGAACTAACTTTAATATTAGACACAAGTTTTTTTTATAGAAATGACCGCCTGACAGTTAGCAACATGCTGGTAATCAATAAGCCAGCCTTTGATATCAGAGAGGATTTCTATTACTTAGGCTGCCAAGTCAACAACAGTCAAACTGCTTTTCAGAAACAACTTGCATGGATTGCAGCCAGACAACTCACTAAAATATGGAACTCACCAGTCAGTGATGAAGTTAAAATCCATCTTTTCAACCCAAGTATAGAATCAATACTTCTACACAGAGATGAATCTCTAACCTTCATGGATACATTGACCAAGTAACTGGATGCTTTGCACAGAGCTCTACTCTGTTTTGCTTGGGCATACACTACCAGCACACAATCAGTAACGAGGACCTACAAATTCAGACAAACACCATTGCTGCAAGCTTAAAAGTATGAGAAAAACGTCTTCAACTTTATGGCCATGCAATTCACTGACCAAACCTACCTACCAATAGCACTGCTTCTAAAGCACAAACCAATCAAACCTTTCCAGCAGGGTAGCATGCTTTGACTAACATACTACACTCAACTACAGGACGATCTACAAATTCTGAATGTGACTAAATCAACTGCTGTGATCGCTGCTTTGAACAGAAAAGATTGGCAGGCCAAGAGTAAAAAGTTTGAAAAGACTGACTGAGCAATGTTTTTTATCCATCTTATGTATTTTAAAGGTCAAATATATTCTACAGATTTACTAAAAATTGTCAAACTATAAATATTCTTGTCTGGTTGTGGTTGTTGTTTGTCTACTGTTTATTTGTTTTTCTTTATATTAGGTATACATGAAAATGTTCAATGTGATGTAATCAATATTGTAAATTTATAACATAAATAAATTGAATGTACAAAAACAATTGGACACAACTAAATAGCAAAATCAAGTAGGTGCAATAAAATAAAAAATGCATATCATTTAAATGATTTCTCATCTAGAATAGTATATAAACATAAAAAACATTGATGAATTAAAATTCTGTATACCTTGATAATTAAACACATGTTAGAGGGGAATTATCAATTGTCAAATTATCAAATTGTTGATCAGACAAACTGGTTCAAAATCAGCAAATAATAAAAACTAAGATCAAGAAAGTATGAGGTAATATCAGGCCCGCCCCCAGGCATACACTTGGACACTTCAAGCGTACACTTTTTTCTAAGGCTGGCGCCCCATAGGAGTATTTTGCGCCCCTTTTCCTAAGTTTCTAAATTATTTAGGAGGCTTTTTCGCCCCTCTAAACAAAGGTACACCCCCTTTTCCTCAGTTTCTAAATATTCTATATAAGCATTTCTTTAATCGGGGTATATACATATGACCTCATTCAATATTATGTCTGATAGATAATGTAACAAACACTAATATTTAAACGACAGAGGGAGGAATTATTATACTTCTTACAATAACAAGGACGGTACATGACGTAATCCAAGCAGGTAGCATTGTAAGTATAGACCGTAGATTGCTTTGTTTTCTATTAAAGTATAGTTTGAGTGACAAAGAGGAGAGACCAGAAATTAGTGGAAAGTTTGTCTTTCCACAATTTCTCTCTTCCTAGTTCGTCGTTTATTTATTATAGTGGGGAAGGGTTACCATATAAGATCGATATGTAAATATGTAAATGTAATGTATAACTCCTCGCTCACAACTGAATTTTAAATTAGGTACCTATAGTATTAGTAATACAATCAATTATTACCTATTACGATTTATAAAACTGGTATACGAAGCACTTACCCACAGAGTACTTACCAACTCATACCCATAGACTACCAACTTAGTCAATTGTTTACAATTTATTGCAACTGGATATCAATTGTATTATTAATTAGGTAAGTATATAATATATATTAATATAATGTGATTAATACTTTTTATTAATTAACTCAGTTGAGACAAGTTAACAATAATTTCATGTTTTTGATTTTATAACTTTTTGAATTTTTTCAACAATTTATAATTCAATTTCTCTTATTTTTATATTTTTCAAGTCAATACACCAACCCCAGAGAAGGATGAAACGGAAAAAAAATAGTGGCGCTAGTAATAAAGCAATCAAACGCGCTAAATTATTGAAGGAAGATGCAAAATCAATGCCTACTATCAGACATTTATTTTCCAATACTTCAGTCCTCGCCCCAGTCATCAATACTGCTCCAATCTCATCAGTTATCACTATTAGAGATCCTGTCTCAATAACATCAAGTAAGTACATATAATATTAATGTGACTGCAGGATGATTATTGTTTAATTTCTATAAATTTACTCAATTAAGTTAGTACTAAGAATTATTTAAAAACGCTATACATTATAATTGCGAATGAATTGAAAATTCTATCTATTTAGTAGGTACAATTTTTATGTTTCTTTAACCGTGCATTATAATTGCGAATATGCACTCGAGAGTTAGATAATGCATGCTAACAAAAAATATAAAACATAAATATTGTTTTACAAATTAACTTCTATTGTCTATCACTGAGGTTGATTCTATAGCAAAAATTCGACATAATTCGACATAGATAACGTGTATTATGTCGGATAATTTTATGAACTCAATTGAATGCATTGCAAAAAATATCAATGCACTCCAGCTTCGCTGTCATGCATTATTTTTCGAATGCATTTCATTCATAAAATTATCTTATACTTAATTATATTTTTTTGATTATACATTCATTTTTTAAAATTTTGTTTCAGTCATCACTCCTGATCCAGTCTCATCAGTCATCACTTCTGTCTCATCAGTCATCATTCCTGATTCAGTCTCGTCAGTCATCATTCCTGATCCAGTCTCATCAGTCATCATTCCTGTCTCATCAGTCATCACTTCTGTCTCATCAGTCATCACTTCTGTCTCATCAGTCATCACTCCTGTCTCATCAGTCATCACTCCTGTCTCATCAGTCATCACTCCTGTCTCATCAGTCATCACTCCAGTCTCATCGACATCAAGTGCAGATGATTTTGATATCGGTCTTTGTTGTCTACCAGATAAAACTGACGCTGAAAGATATAACATCTTAACAAAAAGATTTCGGGCAGAACGAAATTGGAAACCACCTATGAAAGTTATGGGCAAACAAAACCGGGGAGTTTCAGATCACTTCTTCAATGAAAAACTATATCCAACAATCAGCTATAGCAGAGCCAAAGATGGACTTTACTGTACCACCTGTACGGCCTTCTCCCCCAAAAGAGCAATTCTAATAAATGAGCCCCTCACTGATTGGACAAATGCCAAGAAAATTGTTTTACGTCATCTTGAAACAAAAGACCACCAATTGTGTACAGAAAAAGCTACAAACTTCATAGAGATATGTGATGGGAAAGAAAATTCTGTAACTGAAAGTCTCTCCAGAGCTTATAAAGAAAAGATAGAAAGAAACAGAGCGGCTTTAAAGGAAATTATCAAAGCAATCATATTTTGTGGCCGCCAAAATATACCACTACGTGGAGATGATGACACACGGTCAAATTTCATAGCCTTGTTAAAGCTGATTGCAAGTAACAACTTTGCATTATTAAATCATATGGAAAATGCTCCCCGAAATGCTACTTATTTGTCCCACAGAATTCAAAATGAGTTAATTGATATTTGCGGAAAAGAAATCCAAAGACCAATAATTACTGCTTGTAAAGAAGCTGAATATTTTACTTTGCTTGCTGATGAAACGGCTGATGTAAGCAGCACCGAACAAGTATCTCTGTGTGTGCGATACGTTTCACAACCAAATTTTGAAGTTTGCGAAGATTTCCTCATGTTTGTGTCAACTACGAGCACAACAGGAGAAGCGTTGACTGATCTCATTTGTACGAACGTCAATAATCTTGGGTTGGACATGAGCAAACTTGTTGCTCAAGGGTACGACGGAGCAGCTAATATGAGTGGGAAAATAAAAGGTGTTCAGAATCGAGTTCAAGAATTATATCCCGAAGCCAAATATATTCACTGCAAGAGTCATAATTTAAATTTGGCAATTTCTCACTCATGTTCTGTTACACCTATCCGAGATATGTTCACACAGGTATCAGAACTCCTATATTTCCTCACTGCATCTCCTAAACGTCTTCATACATACATGTCGACCGCCGATGACAGCAAAAGAATTCAGCGATTTTGTCCCACAAGATGGTCTGACCATGCAAACAGAACTTTTATGGTAATAGCCCACTACGTTGATATTATTAAATCACTAGACATATTTAGTGCATCTACTGACAGAAAAACCTCAAGTACTGCAATTTCTTTTCTCCGAGCAATTCAAGAATATGGATTCATATTTTCAATTATAGTTGCTAGCCGTATGCTCCGCTACACAACTCCACTTTGCCAGTCTCTTCAAGACCATTCTTGTGATTTGGTGAAAGCTTCAAAACAGGCTCGAACACTTGTGAACACTTTGTCTGCAGAAAGATCATCTGAAGAAGAATATAATAACATTTGGACAGAAGCCACACGTTTTGCAGAACAGAATGACATAACAATTTCATCACCACGAACAACAAAAAATCAACTACATCGATCAAACACTCCAGCTATATCTCCAAAACAATATTGGTATCGAAATGCATACCTACCCTTTATGGACTATTTGATCTCCCAATTAGAAGAACGCCTCTGTGCTACATCGACACGTCTTGGAGCTCAATATTTAATTCCAAATCTAATCTGTAATCTTACAAATGACATTTGGACTAGCATCAAGGACACTTACTCTTCCTTTCTTCCCGATCCCTTGAGTGTTGATACTGAACTGAAAGTATGGAAGCAAGCTATTAAGGATGGGACAATTTCGTCTGACACTCTTTTAGGTGCTGTGCAACAAAGTTCGATGCTGTACCCAAATATCCACATCATCCTGAAAGTTCTTCTCACAATGCCCGTATCTACTGCATCTGCCGAAAGAAGTTTCAGTGGATTGAGACGTCTCAAAACATACCTCAGAAGTACGATGACTGATAATCGTTTGACTGGTCTGGCATTGATGCACATACATCACTCCCATGATATTTGCATTGACAATGTTATCAAACAGTTCGATGTAAGTGGCCATCGTCGCATTGCACTTTTAATGTAAATGACATTATTTTCACACTAACATATACATATATATAGATTTATGGATTATATTTTTGGAAATTATACTTTATAAATTGTACCTCTTTGAACAATTATTGTGTCTACATATTACAAATATTGTTAAAAATAAAAATAATGGATGTTTCTTTAATTAACACATTATGGTTTTTAATTTTTTAAATATAATATATGGCGCCCTTCTAGAAATTAGCGTACACTTTTTAGAAGGCTGTGGGCGGGCCTGACACAGAAGAGTGTACATATGACTTTTGTGGCCTTATAAGAAAATCAAAGGTACGCCCCTAGTATTATATTAAACCTTATCAAGCTTTCTGACACATGGGTTATTTTAACACTTTATAATATTTTGTATAGTATATAGCCCAAGGTATAAGGAATCGAACCTGGATTTTCACGACAGGAGTCTATACCATGGTATCTTGTCAATTGTGACGTATAGTCAAACTTTCATAGTAAGTATACCTCTATATTATCTATATAGATTTAAGGGAAGGGGGGGGGGTACGGTTTTTTGAATCGATTGGCTCCTATATATATAGACAGAGAAATCTGTTGTTTGTTAGTTAGTTTTTACTTTCAATCGTAACAATTTTCGGGGGGCTAAGTGTCCCTGTGCCAGCTATAGGTACATCGATTCCACATGTTCTCAGGATCTCCCCGCTATTATTTTCCTGTACACACTCCGCTGAATTTATACATAAAATGTACCCTCTTTGATGATGTCATGGAACTTTCTCTGTTTCAGAGTATTTCAAAGTTGTTAAATGAAAGCATGTTACAATATTGTCAAAAATGTTCAGCTCTGCATAAAATAATATGTGTTTATATGAACCAAGAAAATAATGGTCAACTAATTACTGAGATGCTCTCTCCTGCATTCTAAATCACTAAATCGATTTTTCCTCTCCTCTTGAGGTGCAAAATCCTGGGTCCGCCCCTAAGGTATATGGGGAATAAAACAAACGTGTTTAGATTACGTATGATCATTATATACATATTGACTCTATAAAATGACACCATTTGCGTGTCAAATTAGTTTAATTAAAACAGATTGGAAATTAAAAGCTATTTGTAAAATTAATTAACCAAAAATGAAAAATATGATGTTATATATGTCTCATCTGAATAAATCTGTTTACTTAATATTTGTCATAGCAACCTTTTTTACTTTGATGCGCATATATCAGTGGCGGATACAGAAATTCAATAAAGGGGGGGCGCATAGAATTTTCAAAGGGCAAAATTGAAATTAAACAAATATTTTCAATATATAAAATTAAGAAATTATAAAAACATTAAAAAATTTCTTTAAATGCTGTAAACATAAGTTTAATAATTAAAAGTCTATGTTTGTGTAAAATATTAATATTCTAGATAACATATTAGGTAATAAATAAGAGATAATTATTAAAATCAGATAAAATATATATGTATATAAGTCTAGATAGATAGATAGATACCATGGCTCAGATGATAAAATAGATTTAATTTAGGATAATTTTATAGAATGAAAAAATGAATAAACAGTCCAGGTCAATGATCTATTAGCATAATTTTTAAAAAGGATTTAATAGTTGCATTCTTCGTGAAATTTTGTTTGCAAACTTATTAACAATTATATCTATATTTAGCTTGATGTCTTTGTGAACAAATAGGGCCATGAGAGCATTCATTCGATCATTTGCCATTGTGCTGCGTCTGTCAGTTTTAATAAATTTAAAGGCTGAGTTTGCCCTCTCAACAGAAGCCACCGACACAGGTATGAGTAATAGTAGTTTTAAAAAAAAATAAATGTTAGGAAACATTATTTGATTTATTTGAGCCAGAGTCGTTGATAGCATAGTTGGAGGATCCTCTTTGCCTTGCCAGAAAGTTCTCCATCGCCTCAACTCTTGACTGAAGGTTTCCGGTTGAGGAAGTTCATTTTCAGCAAAGAGAAGAAGAGCAGATTCTCTGGACTCGGTTAATTGATCCAGGTTACAAGGTAGTAGGCAATGACCAGTAACAGCTGCTGATCGAAGGTGAGGAAATCTGATAAAATACAAAGGTTGATTAAAATATAAACTTGAAATATTTTTTATTATCATTCATATGTTATTTAATAGTTTTAATAATTTTGATTTATTGAAAATGTAAGCTTCATTGAAATTGTATTATTAGATATCATTTATAGTTAATTATAATAGTTTTAGAGCAATTTTATGTAATTTATTATACTTTTTAATAAAATTTAAAATTACCTGGTTGTTAACTCATGTAACATTGCATCAAGCATTTCAAGGAAAACAGTTCTTCTAAAGTATATTTCAGGATCTTTACCACTAGGAGTGTTGTTCCGAAGAGTTTGTTTCTCAGCAAATCTTGGCAAAGGTAGTTCCTCCCCTCCTGTCATGTCCACCATTGTCCTGTATAGTTTGTGAAAAATCTTATCAGCATCTTTGCGAACATCTTGTAATGTGCTTGTAAGCGATCCAATATTTTCATAAGCAGTTAAGATGTCCATACTTGAACCTTGGAGGAGTTTGCTGAGATTACTAGTGAATCCAAACAAATAGTGAACGGTGATAAATGCAGCAATAAACTGACTATCTTGAAGTTTGGTTAAAAGTCCTAATGCTTCTGATCGTGTTGTTGAGTCCCATTTTCGTGTTTCTTGATTTATTATATTTTGTAGAGTATTTTGAATTACTGGGTACATCATCTTGAAAGTGACAACTGTTGTGTGTTTTTCTACCCACCGTGTCTGACAAAACACTCCAAGTTTTTCTTTTGTAACAGGGTGAATAGCTGTTTTATTATGTTCCTCTACAGCAGATGCTAGTTCTCCTTGTCTCTTTGGATAACTAAACCAATCACCAAACTTCTTTAAGTCGTGGAGCATGATATTTACAATAGGAGGGGCTTTGCTTGACTTAGCTAGTACAAGATTGAAATCATGACTAGCACAATGATAGTATGGAGCATTATTGCCTGGTTTGGAGTTAAATGTTGCTGCAACACCAATGTTTTGGCCAGCCATGTTAGCTGCTCCATCATAGTTTTGGGATTTACATAACTGAGGATTTAAGTTATGTTTATGTAAAACTGAAATCAATGAGTCACAAAGATACTCTCCAGTGATTGAATGGACATGAACAAATTCTAGCAGACGTTCAACAGCCATATTGTCTTTGATATATCTAACAACTATACCAAATTGTTCTTTCTGAGATACGTCCGTCACCTCATCTGCCATGACTGAATATAAAGGTCCCACATCTTGATTGTTAATCTCAGCTATGATATATTCTTGAATAAATTCAAAAGTACAAGCCAGTAATTGATTTTGGCTGGTTTTTGATAGGTACGTAGCATTCTTAGCTGCAGTTTGCATATGCTCAGTCAACACCGTATCTCCTGAATCAATCATGAGTTCTAATATGGCAGAAAATATCCCTTTGTCTTCCAGACTCTCTAGAAGATGGTCATCCCTGTGAGCTCTTAACGAAATACCAGTTCTTCCACATACTTCAATGGCTTTGAGGATTCTAGCAATAACAGCTTTGTTTTTTTTAATACGTTCCTGGTTACTGATAGAAATTTGATTCATAATTTTAAGTTCCGGATTTTGAAATGTTTTTACAAAATTGTTCATTGAAGTTGAAGATCTTTGATGGTATTCTAAAGAAGCATGATCCTTTAAATCAGTTTTGGCATCTTTCCAATTAGTGTAAGGCTCACATATTAACTGTTTGCTCGCTCGTCCATCGACATCAGGAAAAAGTTTACAAGGAAGACAAGCTAAGCCTAACTTACTGGGACTCCATATGATGAAGGGGTGATCTTTAAACCAAACATGTTGTGGGTATCTTCTAGAATAACCATCCTTCAGTTTTTGATCATTTTGCTTTTGTTCATTTGTATATATTTTTCTGGAATCTTTATACAGCTTGTAAGGGAAAGAGTATGTATTAGGAGGAACTCGATTTTGTATAAGTTTCATTTTAATATCATCTGTAAACTCTAATTCATCATTGAATATATCGATGGGGCCTGAGTTCAAAGCAGATGTGGAAGGAACAGAGGGCTGCTGTAGACTCGATGTGGAAGGAACAGAGGGCTGCTGTGGAGTCGATGTGGAAGGAACAGAGGGCTGCTGTGGAGTCGATGTGGAAGGAGCAGAGGGCTGCTGTGGAGTCGATGTGGAAGGAGCAGAGGGCTGCTGTGGAGTTGATGTGGAAGGAGCAGAGGGCTGCTGTGGAGTCGATGTGGAAGGAACAGAGGGCTGCTGTGGAGTCGATGTGGAAGGAACAGAGGGGTGCTGTGGAGTCGATGTGGAAGGAGAAGAAACATCTTTTGAAGATGACAATGATGGATTTGGTGGCTGTATTACCCTATAAATTAAAATAAATATTTAAAAATATTGTATAAAACTTTTAAATAAATAGATATTGTAAGCACTCTCTAGGCAGGTAGAGAAATTTACCAACCATATATATATGAATTAGGACATATTAAATTATGTTGCCAACTTACCAATTAAATAATGGTTTCATTTTTTTGGCTTCTGATGCTAATTCTTCTAGTTTTCTTTTCCTAGTTCTTTCTGGATGTGGCATATTTCGTATTAATTCACCAGTAAAATTGTTTAGACTAAATCAATAACACGGAATAGGACAAGCAAGGATCGGAAGCTACAAAAATATTAACTCATTGAGGACAACAACTTTTTGATTTAATAAAGAGAGGTAAGCTTTCCCAAAGTTTTATAATTGGTTGTCTTTATAAAATAATAAATAATAAATAAATAAATAAAGTGCATTATATATTAAATCTATTGGCTATTAAAAAACGGTAAAATATTATACCATTGTATATATTGGGGTACCCGTATATTCTATGGTCTCACCGTCTCACATACTATACTTATCATAAAGAAATAGAATATCATCATTTCAGTTATATAGCTATATCATGTCAATTGCATATTGTAAGTTTGAAGTTATAAACATTATATTATGTAGCTGTATGTATATATATCCTATAACAATAAGGTAGGTAAGTGCGGTCAGTCATCATTCAATGTCATTTCAAGTGGTTTGTTTTTTAGTTGGCACATGTTGTATAAATTATCTCTTTGTAATATATCATATTTTTTGGAAAAGCTGCAAATGTCTCACCGACGTTATAGGACTATACATATTATGTATTATATATTTGGCGTGGATAATTGCAAAGTTATATTTCTCACACTTGTGTTTATGATATACTGTATACATATTATACGGGAGGACGGTCATAAATAAAAACTGTCAAACAAAAATTGTGGTGATTACATAGTATGTATATGGGCTGCAGTAGTCTATTGATATCATATTATATTTGAACATAGAATATGTAAGTTACTTGTGAGCATAAGTTTCGTGAGAGTTTGTCAAGTGTAGGAAAATCATGACTATAATATCATGGGCATACCATAGACTAAGTCTTAGTCTTAGTCTATGGGGCATACCTAAACATCAATATTGATTTAATAGCTATATATATATGGCGCATAATATAATATTTAGAGCAAGGATTATGCATAATGATATTTTACATAACTACTATGTCTATTATTTCTCTATACTAATATATTATAACGGCTATGCATAAAAATTATTTTTTTGTAAATGATAAAAAGGGCACAATAGAAAAAAAAGGGGGGGCGCGCGCCCCCCCCCTCAATCCGCCACCGTATAAGTTTTAACTCAACTAGTTAGGTGATAAACTGATGTAAAATTTTATATTATATATAACCACAAAATAATTCACCATTCTTTATACGAGCTGTTTCAATTATTTATTACTGACTTGATTGATTTATATAAATCGTATCGATAAATTATATCTATAGATACTTCTTGAATATCTATAGATAATTTAAGTATAGTATATAAAATGGTGATTACTGATTGTAAGTATTATCAATAAATAATGCCGGCAAATATGAACAAAAACTACAATAAAGGTTTGTTGCGGGGTGGGGAGGTGTACTATCAATTGACACTTATCATAACACAGAAATGATGTTGATACCAATATCAATTAGCAAAATAAAATGGTCTACATAATATTTTGTTATAATGTGGGTCAGTATCACTGAAAGAAGGCAATGCATGACCTGCTATATAAGCATCATAATATATATTGTAAATAAAGTAATCATCGAGGCATTATAGTATGTATGTGTAGTATTACATGAATATAAGTTACATTATTGTCTACCTATAAGACTCCAGACAGTATTTCGTGTTATATGAAACAGTAACCGAGCAATTGGATTTATCAAATATGAACCTTATTTAGCTGACTCCGCAGGTATTTATTAGGCTATACCTAATATAAGGATTTAGTTAATCATGTTTATCGATATAATACATGCATCATGTCTTAATATGACTCATGTATATAGGTTTATATCTATGTACGAACATATTCATCGTTGAACATTTATATGTACATATAGAAAGAGAACATGTCGTGAGAGTATTTTAAGCTAGGAAACGTCCAGTAAATGGTTCTTGCTGAATTGAGACCCTTTCGATTCTCATGTTACACTTGATTTTGTTATCTCTATCTCTATATGTATTTTTATTTTTATCGGCAAAACATAAGTTATTAGAACTAGGTACTGTGCGAATATCATTGAAGTCATCAAGTGGGGCCTACTCTGCAGTAGATTATCGACAGCGAAGTATTAGATGGTATTTTTAACTAAAACAAAAAATCAACTTTAATATGGATCAAACTTAGAAGTTTCAAACATAAAATGCATTTGGAAGATGATTTGCCCTGATTTATGATCATCAGACACACATTTCAGTAAACAATAGAAAGAGAGAGAGAGAGATTATATTTGAGCAACACATATTTATGTTTTCTATCACTTCTCCAAAAATGTTTATATGACATTCATATTTAGTGCATAATGTGATTTTTATGTAATTTATACTTTT
>JAYRCC010098870.1:0-10953 GCA_036026455.1 Americanaplana fernaldi | reverse complement strand
TTTTACTGGATTTATGGATTTTTCCATATCTTATTTTTATTAGTTTATTTTTAAGAGAATTTTGAAAGTTATGTTCCATGGTATAAACGGTGAATCATAGATCATAGACTGTATTAGAAAAGGTTAAGAACTGTAAGACTTACCTCTAGCATTATAACCACGATTTGAAAATGATGGCTGGTGATTTCTATCATTATTCCTCTGTTCATTATGCTTCGGCGGTTGTGCATACGATTTAGAGATAGTAGGCTTAGCTTTAGCATATTCAAGGACCAGTTTGTAATCACAAAATTCAGACTTATCTAAAACTTGCATACATTTTACAGCATCTGCTGGAGTTGCCATTTGAACGAAACCAAAACAACAACCATGAGGAGTTTTTGCATTGACTACAATTTTGGTTGATACAACCTAATAGGAGTTAAAAGTTAAAAAGTTATATTGAAATAATATATAGATGACATCATGATATTAGAACGGTAGGTAGAAACATATATGTACGCACCTTTCCATGTTTCATAAATAATTTCTTCAGATCAACAGCTTTGACACTACGAGCAACATTACTCACCCATATATCAGTACCTTGAAATATTAATGTAAAACAGGAATTTAAATTTCTGAAAAATCTACTTTAACCTGACAAATATTGTATGTACATCACAAAATCAACTTACGATTTTTATCTTGGCCTGACTGGTTATTAGATGATCTATAATGAAACAATTCAAACTTATGAAATAAATCATACAAACAATTATGAATTTCATATTAATCATGTAAAAATATTAGTGTAAATATAGCAGTTATAATACTAATATAAGAAATGGAAAAACGGTACTGTATGATTTTTATTCAACAAACTTTATAATGAGGGTAATCCAGAGTAACATTTATATACAAAATATTTATGGTCAATCCCTTTGTCTAGAGCATCCCACCCAATATGTATACAAATGGTAAAAATAATCAAATATTATAAGCACATTTATACTTCTTTTGAAGGAATGATCCCTAGTTTCTTATTCCATAATCTGACGAGTTTGGCCGCTTCTAGTGAATCTTTTCAAAGTAGTGTTATGGCATGCCTCATTCCCCGTGGTCATATACAGGGAAACATAAACTATATGCTTAAGTAAGCCGAGAGCATTAATCTACTCCGCAGTGAGCTAGTATCTATTGGCCGTGTTATCATTGAATATATAATAGATTCAAACGAGTCGCGTGACACGTGTTTCAGTTAGTTTTGTATCCATTTCATACAATGCTACTACCCGAAAGATCGCGTTTTGTCGTATGCAACTCCTACTAAATCAGGATTTGGGTTTAAGTGTGGCTTCATTGGTATCATTACAGAAGATATTTGCCATTTGCTGGGAAAGAAGTACTGAATTACTGCGTTTGAATTTGAAAAATAACGAAGGTAATAGCTTGTGCAAACGAAAAAGGTCTGGAAGGGAAGGCAGATTAGTATTCTAGTAAAATATGATAAATGTCCCCTTCACAAGTTGACAGAACGGACAAGACAGTAAATGTTGATTAAGGGTACTTGATGGGAGGAGTTGTCTGATGAGGGTCAGAGCCGGAAACTGGAAGAGGAGGTCATTGGTGTTTTCATTACTCTTTTCGTGCGCTTCCTTTGGTCCAGGACCACTGGGACCACTGACACAATCAGCGACTTTTGGATTATTGGCGCTATATTATGAGTGCTGTTTGACCCTGTCGATATTGTTGTTGTTCAGATAAATTGTGTTTCTTTCGGAACTATTTCCATAATTTAATCGCGTCCTCAGGTTTCCGGCATGGGTTAAACATCTTCATCTTCTCCAGGGTACCCGGACAATCCTTTGGGGTTTCTTCGTCTGCTTGATAAAGTCTATATGTCCCATCTTCAGTCTTCCCTGTTCTCTTATTATTTTTTTGGTTGGTGTCTATAAATTACAAGGTACAGGATCGGTGATATGTAGGTCATAGTTTTGTGAATTCCGTCATTTATTTAACGTACTTGTTGGGAATTTTTTAATACATAGCACGGGAGCTTGTGGTATCCATAGCACGCCATATGCTTTGCAGTAGTCGAGAAGTCATCTTTTTAGCCGATTTGGGCACAAATCATCCCAAACATATTGATTTAATTCGACAGAATTTTCCAAATCAGGTTTGTTACGTTTGATAAGACCATTTTATCATAACATTGGATATGCAGAAGTTCAAGCTGTTTGGTCTTGCTAACAAGCTCATTTTTGCCATCAATAAGGAAATAATATTAGTCTGAATAAAACAAAGTAAATCATTTCCTGAAATAACATGCTCTTATATTTATTATTTCTGTGCATAACATAGTAAATTCATTATTCGCCGAGATCTTCACTAGCAGCTACTTAGTGTTGTTGGTAATCGAGCTTCAATCAGATTACACACTTAAGTGTCCCTAGATTCTTCTCTAACTTCCAGAAATTCCTTTTATCTCCTCTTCCCGATAAGATTTTTTACATCTGCGAATTTGACTTTCTATTCTTCTGAGCAACATTCCCTTACACGTCCAAGAGTTACTTATAGTATATTTTTTCGCAACCAACCTTAATCGTGTCTTTTGATATTTCTTGAATAGGTATAATAATGGCAACATATTTGTGAAATTATCCAAATTTCATAAAAATCCTCCTGTATTTGCTCTTTTGGTCATCTTTGTGCATAGAAATAGCATTTTCGATGATTGCCATATTTGACGTCTCAATTCATACACTACTGCTGATCAGAATGATACCACGAGTATTGAAATCTCCAGTATTGACATTGATTTTCGAAGGTTGATTGTCATTGATGTAGTCAAAATTAAAATTCACGAACCTTTCCAGGACCTCCAAGAAAGGCTACGATTTCTGTGGTATAATGTCACAGAACTTGCAGGAACAAGCATTGTAGGTTAAAAGGGGGCAATTGAAGATGTGTATGGTATTATAGGGGTTAGATGAGAATATCTGGACGATTAATTGGAGTGTCTTCCTCTCCTGTTTTCGGATTAATATCTCCTATCACGAGGATGTCGTCATGGTTATTAATAACCGATTGTGAGTTGTCTCTTATCGACAAAGATGATTTAATTTTCCATACGGTAGGTTCTTGAATGAATCTATCTGTATCTATCGCAGATGACAGTTTCGAAGCATTCAAATCGACCATTAGAAACGGCCAATGTTCCCATGGGACTGATTCTGTTCAAAAAATACTTGCACAGAATGTTAAAAATAAGTGATATTGCTCAATCTATTTCACCTATCCTTACCCTAACGTGTTGAGAACGAAATGTCCTGGTCTAACTTGAATCAGTTTTGAGTTTCCTCCAGTGTGGTTGTTCAATTGTCTATAAAATCCTCTATTGAGTAACAGTGTAGTTTTCTTATACAGCGCGCTAGCAACTAAAGGGCCAAGTGTTATTTTCCTTTGCACTGTTCAACCATTTAGTTTACACCTGCATCCCAATACTTATATGAAGAACAAGGTTGAATTCCTTTTGTTCAGGTAGTTTTTAAGAATATGCTGTTATTTTTTCCGTTGTGTTTTACGGCAGTAAAGGTGTGAGTTATGCTGTAGTTGTTGTTGTGGTTGTAGCCGCCTACCCCGCACACTCCACAGGTGGGCAAGGCAACCATATCGGGACATTCAAGAATAAGACTTGTGTAGGGCTTTCCCACAGATCGGGCAGGGGGATGCCACGTTGGATAGCTGTTTGATTATGTTGGCCTATATAGTGGTGGTGGTTGTTTCTTAGAGACTGATCCCCTCGAAGAAAGAGAAGAGTTGTCTTCCAGTGCAGTTCACTTTGCTAATGTTAGGACATCCGAAAATCTTATTGCGTCCGCTCAACCATCCGGGGCATTTGGCGAGAACATGATGAACCGTTTCCCCTTCTTGACAGACAGGATTTTCTTCTTTACCAATCCCATGACGGTAATGCTTGACAAGAGTAGTGGCCAGTTTTGTGTTGGGCTATCTTAACTCTTTGTCTTCTGGTTCATTCTTGATGTTAAGGTGGAAACCTTTGAAGTTCTTTTTCCATTCTTGAAGGATCGAGTTCTTGGAAGATTTGTAGCTGATGGGGCTTTTGAGACTGCCTTCTTTGGCCAGCTTATCAGAGAGTTCGTTCCCCGGCATACTTACGTGACTGGGAACCCATTGAAAGGTGATTTTGGCTCCTTTATCAGTTGGTCCAGATTTTGTCTATAAGGATTTCACTTTGGTTAGAATGGCCTCTTAACAGGGTTTGAAGAGTGCCTCTGTTGTCAGTCATCAGTGATATGTCTTATTCCCGGTGTTTCATCTCGGTTTGATAACTACTAGCGTATTTCCCTGCTGGTGTGGAGATTTCGGTGTTGGCACCGTTGATGTTAAAGATGGCAATTCCGGCACCTCCATTCGTTTGGGATTCACCAACTGACCCATCGGTCCATATGACAATGTCGGCGTTGCTGAAATTTCTGTTTTCTAGAGTTTTGTTCACTTTGATTCTAAGGCTGTTGGGATCTTCTGACTTTTTGCAGGGTTCAATGAGATCAGGAAAGATTTTGACGTTTTTGACTTCTGTCCAGGGAGGGATGGCGCTTTGTTGGAAAAGAGGTTCTGTTGGGTATTTGTCAAGTAATGTCTTTTTTCTTTCTGCTATTACTGTCATTCTTCATTGTGTGCCTTCCTTGTCTTCATTTTTTCTTATGTTGTATTTAGTGTTGGCTAGATTGCCGCTAAGGTTGTTAGGGTCTCTATTAAGCTCTTTTCTGATAGAGAGGGGAATGAGGTTAGCTTCCATCAGCTAATCTTCGATTATCATGCCTCTGCTGTCAATGGGTTGGATGTTATCCCATAATGGTGAGTAGCCATTTAAGTCTCTCCCCCTATAATAATAGTTTTACCGTTGATAAGATGGTTGATTTTATTTTTTTCTTCTTCTAGATTGGTGACGGTTCTAGAGGGTGGATAGCCAGGAGATGATCAGTCAGGATCCTAATATATGCGTCTGCATTGACTTTGCCCCCAATTCTGACCATGGCAGCCATCCCAGATCATAAAATTGCCTTAACCTTTAGCTGTAGATGGTCAAATGCAAGCAGCATGGAGTGATCGACGTCTTTGATTAGGTTGTATAAAGTGGATCGGAGTTTCATCTGTGAAAAAGATCATTTGCCATTGTTCTCGAGTCCAGTTTATGCGCATCAACGAGAACAATGCCGAGCAGTTAATGAAGGTTTTATTTTGAAAATTCTCCCTGGTAGACCTATTTCTCTTAGGCGATAACGCACTATGATCAGAGCAACTGCAACTCCATACTCTTGGTTCTATCGTTGACAAAGTCCATGGGCAATTAATGGGGATTTACATGATACATTCGGCGCAGAATTATCTTCTCTAAAAGTAGAAAATGATGGCCGACCAGAATGCCCACGACCTTGTATCTGCTGCTCTTCCCTGTATGTTTTTGCACATTCCTGGACATTTTTTAGAGAATTTCTAATTCGCTTATTATAGGGGTTGTTGGGGTTAAAACAAGAAAAGAGATATAAAGTATCATTTACAGCATCACTAATTTTTGTGAAACACATCATTGCATCATTATTAAATAAACATGTGAATATAAACTTAAATATATTGAACATAAATACAATTGAATAGATTTTTGTTTAAATAGAAGGGAGCCTCGTTACTTTCCGCTGGGGCTGTAGTACAATTTAGTGGGTTAATTGAAGCAGCAATACTGTTTGTTTCAATCTTGTTAGACATCATCAGTTGCAAATAACCAGCCCCAACCCAATAGTAGTAAAATATAATTTACATACATCAATTCTTTAAAAATGACCTACAAACAAAAATGTTTTCAGAGTAAAACTTAAAGATAAGAACGTATATTCTATAATAATCTATTTTCCCTTAACCCATTATCGCCTGAAACTTCAAATATATTTTAGTTAAGTCATAATTAATAGTCAAATGTTAACAAATAAACTATTTCCAATGAGTATTTCATAATATATAGTCGGCATTATTGAATTTTTAATGAAGTACTAATTATGACTTGCCTGCTTTTTATTAAATTACATTACTCGTATTTCTCTCTGTTCAATGTCTTTGTTTAGCCTCAGTCAGACACATCTGGATTGATTGGTGTACTTCAAGTGATATTTGGTGAAGAGCCTCCAGTGTATGCCAAAACTGCATCGGGTGCTGGTGGTGGCAATCCAGCCTATGCAATACAACCTTCATACAATAACTTTCCATCGAGAATGCCAGTACCACAAGGTGGAGGAGGAGGCAGTAAGTCCATTCACTATAAACATAATACTACAAATAATAATCATACTGAGCTAGAATTTACACTTAGTGGCATAAAGAATGCGTGCTCAATAGTTATTTAAAATGGTAAAATCAATTAGACTTATTTCGAAGAAAAATAACTACAGCTAAAGAATAGATATTTTTTATGTTTCTATATTAGTATTATATGCCTATACGTTGGTAACTATAGCAAGGGAGACAGGTGGAATTATTTAATTAATTTCTATGCATGCATAAACCAAATAGCACCAGGTAGAATTATTGATTACATTTCTATTATTTATGTAATAAGTGTGCATGTATAAACCAAATTGATTCATAATTGACGAATTGATAGAACTCGAGGAGTGGCTAACAGACGAGTGGAACGCGATGCCACAAGCTTTTATTGATGGCCTCATAAACAGTATGTCTCGTCGTCTGGATGCTGCCATGCATTCGAGCTGAGAGTGGGCATACCCGATATTAAATTCTCCTCCGTAACCCTACTCTCCGTTCCTACCACACTTGGAAACGCGACACCACCCCTCTTCAGGGCTACTACATACTGATTGATAAACGCAAAATAAAATAATATTATTTGTGATACAATATTATGCGCGTATTCTTTTTGCCACTTAGTGTACACTTGTTTAGCAAATTCTCCTTACTTTTTATTTATTTTGGGTGTATCGTTTGTAGTCGTCTTCATTGTTTATTCGATCTTATGTGGTCCAATTTGGATTTATAAAGACTATTAAATAGTCAAAAACGCGTTCGTCAAAATTAACAATGTACTTATAATATAAACTCTACAAATCTTTTCTTATAATTAAAAAATTGTTGTTAAATTCGATCTCCTATTCATAATTATAAGTATATATGTCTCTCGCCACTACAATTCAATTGCATCGACTTATAATGTTTATTTCACCCTTCTCCCGACAATAATGGGCATAACATAATACTTTAAAATACAATTTACTGATTAACGGAAACTATTTGAAACAAAGTCAAAGAAAACAATATAAAATGTTAACAATTCTTTATGCCAACGAAATTAGAAATAATAATAATCTAGAGAGAGATCGCGGCGCAACGGTAAACTACCATAAGTGTCATTGGTGTCAGTAAGAAAGGGCATTCTCGACTGCGTTCCAGCTAATGTCCTATCGTAAGACAGGCAAGTCCGACCCCAAACAATGGGACAAATTAACAATAAAAACATTGTTGGTACATTATCGCAACATCAAAAATGTATTGTGAAAATGAATAAAATCGTTATACTAAGTTATATTGTGGTATATGATTTTCACGGAACTCACGCTTGTTGAATATAGTTTCTATTTCGTTTCGGTATAATGTATATTTAACCGACTCCTGGTAGCACAGATACAATAGAAGGGTTAAAACACAAAGCAACTTTACTTGTTCGATCAAATCTTTACATTGTCCTCGAGACCATTGAGATAGCGTGTTTTCATTATTGATCGAATCAGCTTCACCGGATATGTTTGTTATATCACTAATATCCACATTGGCATAATTGTCAATTGAGAATTGCTTCAATTTAACTGGCGAAATGGAAGACATCGAGGTATCATGTTCAACTTGAGTACTGATCACCTTTGTTAAAATCAAATGTTAAAGAAAAAGTAAATGCTTGAAATGTTCAAAAGTGGCGAACATAACTGATATAAAATAGTTAATTAAACACTCGGAACATACTAGTGAACTTGGGCATATAATATGATGTAATAAAAATAAAATACAACTGAAAAAATAATGTATTTCAATTTTTTTTGTAGCAAGTTATATCCAAATTCAAAATAATTTACTAGTAGCATACATGACAAATTATTTCATATTTGAGAGTGAGCTAATAGAAACAGTAAAGAAATTTCATTTAGTGTTAGCGATAGCCAACTCAGTACAATTTAACAATTAAAACAAATATAAGTGTGAAGTAAGAGAGAAATCTCTAACTGTGAAATTGTAGTATGAGTTGGCTAAAATGAACTGGCGCTTGTATTGATTATAATACAGTTAATAATATACCGTTAAACTTAACCCAAGTTCATTAAAACAATATATAGAAGCAATCAAATAATAGTAATACATACTATACAGGTAAATTGAGACAAACGTTATGAAAAATATTCAGCTTTCCGCGTCTATACACATCGTTGACAATACAATCAAAGACACTTCTGTAACTTTTTTTGATAACATTAGAAATAGAAGTTAACAACAAGCCGCAATGTTATCAAAAAAGTTACAGAAGTGTCTTTGATCGTTGTCAACGATGTGTATAGATGCAGAAAGCTGAACATTTATCTTAACGTTTGTCTAAATTTACTTGTCCCATTTAAATTTTGTAACACATGCATTTTACTTGAATAAATTTGGTACCGGATTATTTGACTTTAATTTTCCAATTTATCAATAATAGATTGGTAACTGTAACTGGTAACTGTATAATACAATCAAGCGTATATATTTTGTTTAGTATTTATATAAATAATCAGTATATTCATATCTGCTATCGTTTTTTATAAATCCAATCGGTAGTCATTCCCCAAAAATAAAAAATCTACGGGAGTTAGGTCAGGAGAACGTGGTGGCCAATCCACACAGCCACGTCTCCCTATTCACTTTCCTGTAAAAGTCTCATCAATATAGTCATGCACACATTTTGAAAAATGGGGTGGTACCCCGTCTTGCTTAAATCACAGTTCGTCGAAATTATCACGTTGTTAAAGCACAGAAAGAACATCGATCTGTTTCAATTTCCTTGGCCTACTCTCATCTAATGGATTTCCTCACTAGTTGTAACGCACTGCCAGAATGTGTACAACAATAGACCTGTAACTAATGCCTGGCTCTCTGGACTACAAATTATATCGTTGTTTCATCGTAATCAAATATTGTTACACGGAATTGTAAGTAATATCAGTGGGGCAGCTAAACATACTCAGGGGGAGGGTTCTAAAGTAACTCCCTAACAAGCTCACCGATCACCCTTTGAATATTTTTGAAACGGTTTTATTTATTTCGTGTAATATAAATGTTCTTAAACGATATAATTTGAACGTGAAACAATAAAAGCATTGAATAATACAACAATTAGATATACATAAGTAAGAAATTGAAACTATAGATAATTATTTAATACTATAATATCAATTGTCTCTATTAGAAAAGATGTAAATAACAAATAGGTTGAATCGAAATAAGCAGAGATAAATAAATATCGATCAAGGCATATCATTATAAATTTAATAAATGTAGAATTAATACAAACTACTGACTGACTTGATATTTCATTTTTTTCTAATAAAAATTAAATAGGATATATTTATTAAGATTTAGCGCTTGTCAAAAGAGTACCGCGATGAAGAAAGTTAGGATCTAGACGTTGTTGCTGTTTGTTTTATTTTTGATCAGGATTATGATTTGCCTGGCCTCACATTCTCTCGAGTTTGTTAATGATATGGAGGAGTTGTTCTTCTTTTCCCTTAAGGTATCTATAATTGAAGATACAGGCCTCTCTTCTGAATTTCTCTGTGACTAGGCATTTGAGGATGTGATGTTCGCTTTTTTCCGTGTTTTCATTGCACAGTCTTCTGATTTTGATAATATATTCCTTATTGAGCCCAGTTTCTTTAATCCAACTTTTTCCTTCTGGGTATAGGTACTTTCTTTCTTCTTCAGGTAGCCCCATATTCTTGATTTGTTTTTTTCAGATGTGTATTGCGTGTCCTCTTGTTCAAGATGGCTCGCTTCTACTGCTATTTCGTCCGCCCATTCATTTCCGAAGATTCCGCAGTGGCTTGGGACCCATATCCACAGTAGTCTTATCTCTTGCGGTCAGAAAGAATCTTATACAACATTCGCTAATGTCTTGGTTGCCCTCCTTGTAGTTAAACGATTGAAGTTTCATAAGGCTAGATTTACTGTTTGTTATGATGGCGTATGTAGTCCACTCTCTTTCTTTGATCCACTTCAGGGCAGCTACAATAGCCTTTACCTCCCATTGAAAGGACGAACAAAACTTACCCCCGGGTTTTTTATCTCTTCACTTCTAGTTGGGTGGATGATGTTGCCCGTTGTGATGACTACTTCTGCCCCTCCGTCTTTGTTGCTTTCTTTAGCTGAGCCGTCTGTAAAGATGTAGACGTATTTGATTCCCACCTTCTGTAGAGTCTCGTTGGCCATCTTCTTGTTTTCTTCTGGGTTCAAGCCTTCTACGATGATCTCCTGCTGTAGTGTTTTCATCCATGGTGGTAATGGTTATGCTATTTTTTCAATTCCCTTTTATCTCTATCTTCAAAGAAACTGTCCTATTGGGTTTTTGCCTTACTTTTCCAGTCATACCTTTTGGGTGTGACACATAATCTGTAGTGATTGTGTAAAAATTAAGCCAAGGTCAAGGGTTGTGCCAAAGGTCTAGGGTAAGAGAGGTAGGGCAAAGACCGTTAAAGATATGTAGGGTGTTATTTTTTTAATGGCCCCTATCCATACTACTTATAGTAGTATTTCGGACAGTTGCTCCATTATTGGAGCAACCAAAGAGGATTTGGTTACCTGTCATTTCGCAGTTTCACCACAGTGGGTACAGGTAATGGAAACTCGTACAGTCTCAGAAAA
>JAYRCC010097759.1:0-10954 GCA_036026455.1 Americanaplana fernaldi | reverse complement strand
ATCTCGCAACCTAACGACAATCATAACTTATGCGGGTATGTACAGATATACGCGCGCTTGTCTGTTTTAGTCTGAGCTTAGCTCCGTCACCATATCATAAAATGTTAGCTTCTATTCTAAAAGATATACCAGGGGTTAGACATTACATCGACGACATTTTGATTCACGATCCTTCGTACTTACTGAAGTGCTCGGTAGATTAGCGAAACATAATATTGTTGTTAACGAAAACAATTGTGCTTTTGTCACAGATAAAGTACATTTCTTGCGCATACCAAAAGCAAAGATGGGTTACACCCAATTACATCGAATATAAGGGTCATTCTGGAACTAACTGTTTCAAATAACGTGAAACAGATGATGTCTGTGCTGGGTACCACACATAACTACTTGAAGTTTGTTTCCCCAGTATGCGGATTTCACTGAACCGCTCAAGCGATTGCTTAGAAAATCAACTGTGTGAGCGTGGTCAAGTGAGTGTGGTTGTATTAATTGACTATTAAATTAGTTTAATTTAGGAGATTTCTATTATCTATTATCTATTTTTTATATATATATTTGTAAAATTTCGTTTTTTAATTATTGATGTCTACACTGTTTAGTGGTGTGGTGTAATGGTCAGAGCGGCTGACTCTTGATCGAAAGGTCGTGGGTTCGAATCGCAGTCTGTTCATAATAAACATCATTGGCGAAGAGGGCGTACTTTATAACTGCTTGTTCCCCGTGATCTGGGCCCCAATAGTGGATGCCAGCTTCGATCATTGAAAGCTGCCTCTGGTAACCTGAGGTATATCCTCAAACCAACTAATATTATTATTATTAGTATTACTAATATTATTATGAAATTGGTTAGCCAATTTGGTGCAACTAAACTTAATTGTATATTGATACTTGATGTAAAAACTCACTTTGTCTTGTACATTCATGTCAGCACCATTTGTGAGCAGTTGTGAGACCACTTTTTGATGGTTGTCCCGACAAGCTATGAACAGTGGTGTCGTACCGTCCTAACAAGGAGAGAAATTGACATTAATAAATACAAAAGTAAGTGATCTTTTTTAATATATTAGATTGTATGTAAAATTGGGAGTCACTACAACACTAAATAATAATTTTTTGAAAGTCACTCAAAAAACTAGTTAGCTCAATAAATATAATTATATGCATGTACACAAATATGGACTACGCTCATGACAGTGTTTAAGACAGAACACTCTGATCATAATGGCTCGATTTCGACTCTCGCCTCGGCCATATAAATTGATAGTGTCAAGATGTCGGTAAGGACTTAACACTCTAATAAAATTCCGTCGCTAGATATGTAAACTCTAACCCATATATAATGGGAAAAATGACTATAAAGGGTTTTTTTTAAAACAAGAATATGATGATTTTCACAAGTATTTGCTATTATAATAGATTAAATATGCTTCAAGTTATCTAATCCATCTATTGACTATTAAATGACATAAAAAAATTTTAACATAAGAAGTCAGTAGTTAGAAAAGAGATACAACAAAATATTACAAAAGCATATTCTCACACAGTTTTGTATTATTTTATTTTAAATGCATAATGTTCATTTTTCGTTATACCTATCATAACCAGCATATCATTTTGAAACAAAAATGTACTTTTCCAAACATCAAAATTATGAATTAATTTTATTTATTGATGAGGCCTATGTTAAAAACAAAATAATAAAGTATTATTATAGGATTTTATCATTGCTGAATTAATGCCTTATTCCTGCACGCCAGAACTTACCCTGACTCTAACGATCCCCCTGGCAAAGCCAATAGAGGATGCAAAGAAGCAAGCACACATGTTGACAACTCACAATCCTCCGTCTGGGACAGTTCAAACTATCCAAACTCGTCAAACGAAGAAGCCGCCAAAGGGCACTACACCTAAAGTGGGCCAGTGTTATCGTTGTGGGGGTTCAAACCATCGTGCAAATTCAGACAACTGCAAGGCAAAGACAGCTAAGCGCAAATTATGCGACAAGACTGGTCATTTTGCCAAGGTTTGCAGATCGTACTCGGATCGAGTGAATCATATTCAGAATGATAGTGCGTACAAACGGTGTGAACCAAATGCTAAGGTAACTGTAAATGACATACCCACTAATCAATTATTAAATGTTGATTCACCACATTCAAAAGATACATTTTGTTAGCAAATATTTTGGTGTCTACTAATAAACTAACGAATAACATACGTATGCTTGTAGATACAGGTAATGTAGCAACTATCATTTCTAGACCCATTTTTGATACTCACTTCAAAGAGGTGAAGTTAGATAAACCTAACATATCTTTGGTATCTTACAATCCAGAACCTCTTAAGGTAATAGGAAAGTTCTGGGCAAAAATTCCATACAACAATTGTGACTGTAATACGTTTATCCATGTAGTTAATCAGGGGCAAGCGATTTTTGGGAATCGAAGATATTTGCGCAAAAAGGTTCAGCTGTATAGTGTTAGTCATGTTCGATTACTCCGATAGAGCTCATTAATGAATTCCCTAATTTCTTTTACGAGGACATTCAAAGACCAAACATCGATCCAACTGTTTCACCAGTGACGCAATCACTGCGGTGTTTACCTTTATCTGTTTGTGGACAAGTGAAAGCAGAGTTAGATAAGCTAGAAGCGAACGGCATTATAGAGAAAGTGGATGCCTCCGCTTGGGTATCGAACCCTATCGTAGTGAGAAAAGCTGATAACTCAATCAGACTTTGCGTCGACTTAAAAAATGTAAATACATCGATAATTCCAGATAAGTACCCGTTGCCGACAACAACGGAGCTGACATCCAAACTTAGTGGAAGCTCGGTATTTTCAAAAATTGATTTAAAACAAGGCTACATTCAAATCAATTTAGCTGAAGAATCTCGCAACCTAACGACAATCATAACTTATGCGGGTATGTACAGATACACGCGTGTCTGTTTTGGTCTCAGCTCAGCGCCGTCACCATATCATAAAATGTTAGCTTCTATTCTAAAAGATATACCAGGGGTTATACATTAGATCGACGACTATTTGATTCACGATCATTCGTACTTACTGAAGTGCTCGGTAGATTAGCGAAACATAATATTGTTGTTAATGAAAACAATTGTGCTTTTGTCACAGATAAAGTACATTTCTTAAGCTATACCAAAAGCAAAGATGAGTTACAACTAATTACATCGAATATAAGGCCCATTCAGGAACTAACTGTTCCAAATAACGTGAAACAGATGATGTCCGTGCTGGGTACCACAAATTACTATATGAAGTTTGTTCCCCAGTATGCGGATATCACTTAACCGCTCAAGCGATTGCTTAGAAAATCAACTGTGTGGGCGTGGTCAAGTGAGTGTGGTTGTATTAATTGACTATTAAATTAGTTTAATTTAGGAGATTTATGTTATCTATTTTTTTATATTTTATATATATATTTGTAAAATTTCGTTTTTTAATTATTGATGTCTACACTGTTTAGTGGTATGGTGTAATGGTCAGAGCGGCTGACTCTTGATCGAAAGGTCGTGGGTTCGAATCGCGGTCTGTTCATAATAAACATCATTGGCGAAGTGGGCGTACTTCATAACTGCTTGTCCCCCGTGATCTGGGCCACAAGAGTGGGTGCCAGCTTCGATCATTGAAAGCTGCCTCTGGTAACCTGAGGTATATCCTCAAACCAACTAATATTATTATTATTATTATTATTAATATTATTATGAAATTGGTTAGCCAATTTGGTGCAATTGTTTAATTGTATATTGATACTTGATCTAAAAACTCACTTCGTCTTGTACATTCATGTCAGCACCATTTGTGAGCAGTTGTGAGACCACTTTGTGATGGCCGTTCTGACAAGCTATAAACAGTGGTGTCGTACCGTTCTAACAAGGAGAGAAATTGACATTAATAAATACAAAAGTAAGTGATATTTTTGAATATTAAATTGTATGTATAATTGGGAGTCACTACAACACTAAATAATAATTTGTTGAAAGTCACTCAAAAAACTAGTTAGCTCAATAAATATACATTATATGCATATACACAAATATGGACTATGCTCATGACAGAGTTTAAGACAGAACACTCTGGTCATAATGGCTCGATTTCGACTCTCGCCTTTGCCATATAAATTGATAGTGTCAAGATGTCGGTAAGGACTTAACGCTCTAATGAAATCCCGTCGCTAGACATGTAAACTCTGACCCATATATAATAGGAAAATGACTATAAAGGGTTTTACTTTAAACACGAATATGATGATTTTCACAGTTATAATAGATTAAATATGCTTCAAGTTATCTAACCCATATATTGACTATTAAATAACATCAAAAATCTTTTAACATAAGAAGTCAGTAGTTAGAAAAGAGATACAACAAAATATTAAAAAAGCATATTTTCACACAGTTGCGTATTATATTATTTTAAATGCATAATAATCTCTTTTTGTTATACATATCATAACCAGCATATCATTTTAAAACAAGAATGTACTTTTCCAAACATCAAAATTATTAATTAATTTTATTTATTGATGAGGCCTATGTTGAAAACAAAAGAAAACATTATTATTATAGAATTTTATCATTGCTGAATTAATGCCTTATTCCTGCACGTAAATAGAACACATGAAAAATGAGAATCTATGATACTCTGTGGTACTTACTTTTGGTAGATATCTTACTTATAATACATTTACACATGGGTTAAAAACTACTTGAATAATCATGCATATTTTCTAAAACAAAATATGGTCATTTGGTTCCTCATGTATCTGAGGTTTAATAAATAATTTTATACTTCAGTTTTTTCCAGATCTAGATGTACCTATATTACAATAAAAACGACTGTGTATATATTGTAGAATTACCATATCGACGCCGACATGCAATTATTGCCAATAAAGTATTCAGGAAAAGCAAAAAAAACTTCATTATAACTTACAATAATATTTAATACTGCATATTTTGATATATATATATATAAATAATTACTTTATATTAAATAAATGTTAATATATTTAATGCACATATTATTATTTAGAAGATAAATGGCAAAAATTGCCATTAATTCATTTTATATTTAATTATCTCAAAATGATCACTAGAAATGAATAACATGGATAGATGAGCTCCTCGATACTAGCACTACATTATCTTGCAGTTATTATGACATCAACATCAACTTAATTGGTCATTCCTGGTGGTACTTGATAAATTGAAGTTGGGAGTTAGGGACCATTTTTGGTCAATTTCTCTCAAAATGAAAATATCACCAAAATAGGGTAATGGTACATAATTCTTACTAGTTAAAAACCGAAGGTCATATGACTGTGAAACTTGTATATTATATGTAACACTTCTTTAAAAACATTATAGTATGACAAACAAATATTTATCTCGGTCATCTAGGAGGTGTCCCAGGAGATGTATCTTTTAGATTTTGGCAGCTATTTTTTAATGAAATTTTAAAAACTTGTAGAAAAATAAAAAAAAGACTTAGAACTAATTGTAAAAATTGACTAGTACCATTTTCTCTTGTCGTCATTTTGACACCTACATTTTAAATGTCAGAGACTCCTATGATCTTCTTGTGGGTGTTTCAAAATCTAATCCCAAAAAAATCCAGTCAAAATTTTTTTATTAAATTACCAAAATTAAAAAAAATAACCATTAGTCATACAAAAGCGATATAACTTAATATTATAGTATATTATATAGATAGATATAATATTAGATAGATAGATAGATATATAGATATATAGATAGATGAATATTATAGATAGATGTAATAATGATAAAAATATTATATAGCTACTAACTTCATTTACCTGTTAAGTAATCAATTTGAGTAAATAATGTCATGATGTCATATAAAATGATTAATTAGATATTATACTCAGTGAATATAGGTAAGATAATGAATAAATATGTAGTTAAGTAGGTTGTATATAATATAAATCGGCTAGATTAAAATAAATATTTACTTAACATGATGTTGCTTACGTATTATACGTATTATATATTATTAGTCATGTTCGATGTATTAAATAATAAGATATTAATGCCAAATCTAATGTGCGTGGGTTCAATTTTACGTTACATAATAAAGACACGTACCTGTACTGCTCATATTATTATAAAATAAAGATTATTAGTACCTACATAATAATATTATAGCTATTTTAGAAGTTTAAAATTAAGTTTAATAGATGCGATGGTGTAATTAATAATATTATCAGATAAGTTGTTGACCAATAATATATAATATTAGGTACACTAAATTACTTATTGAAATAATAATTTATTTGCTAATTAATCAAGTTAACATTTCCTAAATAATATTTGTATTATAATTAGATAGCTGTATGTATATTTTGAATAAATATTTTATTTACTATAATAAAAAAATTACAGTCTAAATTTAGTAGGAGACCTAAATTTTACTTGGACGTTAGTGAGTTTGTTATTGGGCTCAATCCACTAGTAAAAAGGGTTTTTGACTATACGTTTCATCAGCTGAAAAGCATAGCACGTATAACTGATCGGACGATACGAGGCAATAAACTTGGGGACTATGGGTAGTGCAAGGAGGTAAACGTGGCGGTCTTGCTCTTTGTCGGACAATGCAGTCAGAGTACAGCTCGCTTCGATGAAGAACATAATACGGATTGGGTAGATAAATGAGCTACTCAACTAAATAAATCCAATAAAGAATCTATGTCGAAAAGTTTTGGAATATCATCCGTAGTATAAACATTCAGAACATTTCTTAAAACCCCTACTTATTTTGGAACCAAACTGTAAGTTTCTGTTCTAGGCCAGGTGCAGGCTTATATTCATAAACACGTTAAGATCAGACTGTAATATTACCATGCATGTCACTATCAATGCAAAGACAAGCAGTATATCTTCTCTCAGTTGCTAGAAAATAATCATGGTATGTCATGCTCCTTCATCAAGTCAAAATTATTTGTAGCTCTGTCTCTCCTTTCAAAGGGAAATCAAATTGCCGGACAAACTTACGACATAAAGCCTTCGGGCCTGACTCTTCTAGACCTTATAACGCTATTATTAATCCACTTGATATCAGTATTCGCCGTAATGATTTTATTTTTAATAATATTTGGTATCAGGTTGTGCTATGGGTAACATTTGTTCTCCTTCATATGCTAATATTAAGTATGCATGATTGAGAAAAGAATATTTCTATTAATCCAAATATTATTATTTATAAAATGATTATGACAGTTTATCTTTAAATCGACATAACATTAACATTACACTTACACATACTTGTGATTATTATAATATTTTATACTTATATATCACTATTTTCAAAGGTCAACATATTTTGAAATTGCATACATTATCCACTCAAATTTTCAATAAACATTCCACATCTTAATCTTCTCTATCCTCATTCTTACCACCATCGTCATACATTTAATTATGTAATCAAATCACAAATCATTCGTATTGCTAGACAATTTTCTTATAAAGTTGATTTTTATTTTGTCAATTGCTGGCTTATTTAAAGTTTTACATAATCAAGATTATAGTATTCGTACTTTTCGTAAAATTAATTATGATTCTTTCACCTCTTCAGGATACTATAAATGTTTATCTTGGACATTTGGCATTTTTAAATGTTCCGCGTATTCTATTTGTATATATCGTATACAATCTTTTATTATTTGTAATTTCGTTCCAGATTACTCATATATGTATACTAATTTCCATCAAAATAACTAGCATATCATATTAGTTATGACGAGTAACATATGTTTCAAAAACAGTCGTTGCTATGCTGTATTGGCTTCCCTAGCAATCCAAATTAAAAATCAATCACGTATTATTACTCATTGTTCCATAATATCCTTTATATATAACCATTTTTATCCAAATAACTATCATAGTATGTTAGTTATGACAAATTATGAATGAAAAAACCATGGTTGATATACTGTACAGGCTTCATTAGCAACTAACATTTAGAATACATCACGAATTTATTTAGTGTATTGTCAACGAATACCAGTTTATACCAATTTTTAACAAAATCAATCAAGGTTGAAGATACGTTTTGGGTGTTGAAGAAGAAGAAACAGTTGACACATGAATAATTGATAACTTGATAACAATTTCGAAATACAACTCTCACCTACAGATTTTCCAATTAATATAGTATTCTACCAAAAATCGTGTTGTAATATAACTGCAAATTTAACATCTAATAATAATATTTGTATTGGTATTAATTGAATATGATATCAGTTTATTTTGCAAAATTCACATTAATTTTACATTGCATAATTTATATGTTTGTAAAATTTCAGTTTTATATTATAATTTATGTCTACACTGTTTAGTGTTTTAGTAATATGTTAGACAATTTGGTGTGATTTAATTATTTTATATTGATACTTGATCTGAAAACTCACTTCGTCTTGTATATTCGCGTCAGCACCACTTGTGAGCAGTTGTGATACTACTTTTTGATAGCCCTTTTGAGAAGCAATGTATAATGGTGTCACACCAACCTAAGAAGAATATAAATTGACATTAATAAACGAAAAAAATAAATCACATTTTCAAAAAAATATTAGATTGTATGTTTAATTGTAAGCCACTACAACAAACACTCAATAAAAATGTTCTGAAAGCCTTAACAAACAAAACTAGACAGATCACAAAAAAAAAGTGATGATGCATGCATATACACGATTTTGGGGTGCGATCATGACACAGTGATTAAGGCAATGGCCCGAGTTCGACTCTCGCCTCGTCGGTAAGGAAGGCCATCATCGATTCAAAACGCACTTAATGAACTAATGAAATCCTGTCGCAAGCCAGGTAAAATCTAACTTATTTTCAATATTTTCACAGTTATTTGTTATTATAATAAATTAAATATGCTTCTAAAATATCTAACCAATCTATTGAATATTAAATAACATAACAAATCTATCAAAATAATTAGTCAGTAAAAGAAATGAGACACAACAATATGGATGAAATGCACCATTGTTGTACAATGTTGAGGATACGACATGTTGCATCCGCAACATGCATTAATATAATAATTAAACATCGGATATTAAAAATAAATATGTTTTATACATAGTTTCACAGATATTTGATAAAGTACTGCAGAAAACACGGCTGCAGCCAAAGAAGCTATTGTGTATGAGAAGATTTGCAACGTGGAATGTCGACAGCCTAACGGGAAAAAAGCAAAGAAGTCACCAACGAAGCGAAGCGAAGCGGACAAAGACTTATTTAGGGAGGAAATAAGCGTCTGGTAAGAGAAGCAGTTAAAGATCAACCGATCTTTATTGGAGGTGATCCCAACGGTAATGTAGGTCAATCTTCTGTAGGATTTGGACTCTATCATGATGGCAACGGGTTCGGGACACGAAATGCAGAAGGGGAGAGAATTCTTGAATTCGCTGAAACAATAGGCATGTCTATTATGAACACCAAATTTAAAAAAAAAGACGAGCATAAAATCACTTACAATAGCGAAAGTAATTCATCACAAATTGATTTCTTTTTAGTTCGTAGTATAGATTTGAAAAATGTTCCAAATTGTAAAGTCATTTTGAGGGGGCACAAAAAAACAACCCCGACGGTGTTCGGAAGATCCTCAAGTCCCACTTGATGTCTTCCGATGAATAAGAAGAATAAGAATCACCTGCATCTACCTTTACATCAGCGCCAGCATCTACCTTCATATTGGTGCCTGCATCTACCTCTCAATGAGCGCTTGCATCTACCTTCACATCAGCACATAAGAGGGAGATAACATCATCAATTGGTGTATCGACAACGACTTAGGAATCTTAACAACGGTACTCAAACTAGAGAAGATATATGTATTGGCAATTCGGCAGCACTCGATATTACCCTAGCCAAGATCGAGATGCATAGCAGATGTATATAGATGGGAAGTGATGAACATCCTCAAATCCGATCACAAACGGATTAAAATTACAATCGAAGCATGTAAGAAGAAAAGGAGTAGATAAAGATATCAACAAAAAAATGGATTGAAAAAAGCAAAGTGAAACAAGTACAGTTAATAGCTAACAGTCGAAAGGTTCAATTGGTGCATCTTTTAAACAGCTAAAAAGTATATTCCCATAAAGGTTAAAATGATCAATAGTAATGCTTATTGGAACGAAGAATTGAACTGACTTGATAAGATAAGAGACAAACTCGCAAAAATGAAGAATTTCCAAGTAAATTGAAAGAAATTAGTGACAGAATAATAAAAAAAAACAATAAAATTAGAAAATACAAAATGTTGGAGATACTATCTAGAATAAATTGAAACGGAAGCAGATTGTAAAAGTGTATAACATGATCAAGAGTCTTAATGGCAACACCAGAAAATACAAAAAGGAACTATGGTCTGATTATTGATGGTAGGGTGATCCGTAATGACAAAGGTAAAGGCAAAAGTTTCTTTCAACAATATGCTAATGAGACTAATGTCTACCTTCGATCGAAGAACAAAATATGAAGTCAAAAGATATAAAGAGAAAAAAACGGAAGAATATTTAACATTTATTCTCCTTCTTATGCTAATATTATTGAAAAAATGATATTTTTATTAATCCTAATATTATTATTTATAAAATAAATATTGACGATATTTTCTGAATCTGGTCAAGTGATTATGACAGTTTATCTTTGAATCGACATATTATTAACATTACATTTTACACATTCTTGTGATTATTATAATATTTTATATTTATATATCACCATTTTCAAAAGTCAATATTTTTTGGAAACGCATACATTATCTATTAAAATTTTCTATAAACATTCCACACCGTATAATCCTCTCCATCCTCATTCTCACCTCCCTCGTCATACATTCAATTCTGTAATTCAATCACAAATCATTCGTATTGCTAGACAATTTTC
>JAYRCC010096648.1:0-11019 GCA_036026455.1 Americanaplana fernaldi | reverse complement strand
TCTCACCACAGTTAAATGCAATAGTTGCAATTGTAGTAACTGTGGGAGATCCGTTATTAAAAAACTTAAAAACCGTAATCTTTTACAAGTTATATAAAAAAAGCAAAGAATAATTTAATGAAATTCTAAATCCAAAACTGTGTTGTGTTCGATGTCTGCTCCTACCCTCCACAATGTACGGAATGTGGTATAATAAACTTACATATTTTATGTACTTATATAAATAATTATTATTTAGATATATCATTGCATCAATATTGTAATATATATTAACTGTACCTCATTTCTTGCTACTCCTTATTCATACAGATGTGTTATAATTGGCTGATCAATGGATGTGTTAGCTATAATGTGCATCAATATACCTACTTGTATCTAGTATAATCACAAGTATTATGAAGTATTGATAATAACCATCTTCTTATATAAATATATTCAGCCGACTATTTTATGTCAATTCTATTTTGGATTGGGCTAACTATTTTTCATATTATTATTTACATAATAACATAATACACGTCTCGATCATTTGTCTCACATTTTCATTGTCAGTGTTTACATCGATTCAATTTGTTCGACAATTTAGTGCATGGTTGGAATATGTTGATCATGTTCTTTCAACATTAAATGTGTTGTAATGTATCTTATATTTACATGTTTGTATTATATATACATATATATATATTATAATTCCATTGCTAATAATTATAAATAATGTAGATAACCTTAACTTTTTATCTACAAATTATAAGAACATAATTTATTTTAGGTATTTTATTCATGTTTATTTTGTCATTTTAATTTAAGGATACATCGTTATATATAATATAATACTTGTTTCTCTGTGAATTCCCTAGGGAAAATGACGTATACGTACGTTTAAAAAAAACGTATACGTAACGTATACGCCACATATTTACAACGTATATGTTACGAATATGTTACGTATACATTACATATACGTTACGTATACGTAACATATACGTTTCAGAAAGGATTTTAGCTATACGTAACGTATATGTCACATATGCAGTACGTAAACATCACATATACAGTACGTATACGTCACATATACGTCACATATACAGTACGTATATGTTACATATACGGTACGTATACGTCAAATATACGGTACGTATACGTCACATATACAGTACGTATACGTCACATATACGGTACGAATACGTCACATATACGGTACGTATACGTCACATATACGGTACGTATACGTCACATATACAATACATATACATAACGAATACGCCATGTATACGTTGTAAATATATGGTACATATATTTAGACAATAATACTATAATACATTATACACAATTTAGAACCATCATAGACACATAAAAAAAGATAAGAATATACATATAAAAAGACACAAATATATTATAGAATATTTATACACAATCAGTACATATTATAGAAGCAAATATTTTGACAATTTAATTGTTTTTAGAACCTTCAAAGATGCATTATAATATTGTACATATAATAAAGGCAATATGACTGAATCGTTGGTTGTTAAAATCAAATTAAACGCAGTATAAACGTCTCTAATATTTTGTCTAATATAAAAAATAGAATATAGTGTGATATATATAACAAAACAATATATTTGTTAAATTTACAACCGGATAGAATGTTAACCCTTCATAGATAATATAAAAAATTATACGTCATAGATAATCTAGTCTAGTCTAGACCCCCCTCTAACCTAACATACTTCCACTGGCCCGATCATGTTGAAACTTCATATACATGTAGTATGTAAAGAATCTAGATGATTCAGAAAAAAAATTAAGGTCGGGTCACCTAGGAGGTGCACAATAAGGGGCTAACGGGCCCTAGTCTGGTAAAAATTTTAATTGGCTTTTTAATAAAAAAAAGTAATTTTAACATTAAATATGGTCTTTAAAATAATAAAATATGATAAAATTATCAATTTATACAAGAATTGAGTTTTTGAAATAGCATGGTGGCCTTATCAGTGCATTTATGGGTCTTCAATGTATAATGAGTGCGATATCTAAAAAACTACTTAGTTTAGATCATTAAAATATATTATAATCACATATAAATCTGAGATAAACTATTATTTTTATGTTGAATTATTAGCATTTTAGTATGCTAAAAGAATTTTTTTTTGAATTTGGGCCTTATTAATGGTCCTGAGGCCACATAGGCACATGGTGCTATAACTCGAAAACGGTTCACTTTAGGCTTTATAAATATATTACAAGCAAATAGAAACATGGGGTCGATTAGTCCATTTATGCTCAATTCAAACTTCTAAAGTTATTGGTATAGGGAGAAATAGCATAGAGCTTTATCAGTGCACCCATAGAGGACCATGGTGCTATATCTCGTAAACGGTTCACTTTAGACACTATAAATGTATTACAAGCAAATAGAAACATGGGGCCAATTAGTCAAATTATCCCTAATTTAAAGCTTTATAGTTATTGGTATAGCAATAAATAGCACTCTGGCCTTATCAGTGATCCCTTTGAGGACCATGGTCCATAAATAGCATATAATTACTACTAAATCATTTGAAATGCATATATAAGCATAAATTAACAATATATTAGTAAATAATATCTTATAATAGTTTGATAGTGCATCGTATAGTATCTTATATCATATATTTATCACCATAGAGTGCCCCAAATATCAGTAAAATGGTCCTGGTGGACCTTGTGGTCATCTGATCGTTATAATTTTTGTATCATTTGAAAGAGCATCAAAAATTGAATATTTTGCAAAAATTACAAAAAGATTTATCCTGTACTTTTTTTGTAACAACTAAACGTTTTTTTCTGAAATTTTATTGGCTCTCAGGTCCAGCCCAGGACCACAAAATTTATATATTTGTAAAACAAACTATATAAAATTATTCTTTATGGTGTTTAGTACTAGAATCTAAAGTTTGATCAAAATATTCTGTTGTTTAGTACAAAGAAATTTAATTTTAGGAAAAAAATGTCACTTTTCAAAAATGACCAAAAATGGACCTGACGGGAAATTTTCAGAGGCCACTTATGAGACCACTTATGAGTCATTGATCAAAAATATTTTTGCACCATAAGGTGCGCAAGAAAATTTTGTTCACTGACCTCAAATTTCAGTTTAATCAAACATTATCTTAATATTGAAAATCTAAAAAATGTCTAGGGGGCCCAATTATCTACGAAGGGTTAACCTACAATACTAAATAAAGGAACATGTTGGTATTTTGGAATGTTTATGTTCAGATGGATTGTTGAAAGGTAATGAGGATCACTGTACATAATAATAGAATAAAACTATAGGGGAGACCCGGGTAATGCAATGACAGCATTACAGCCTGTCTAATAAAAATATTCAGCCTTGGTCTAAAGGGCCCAACTAATTTATCTTTTAGCTCATGATCAATTAACATGTTTCGTGGCCCAAATATTATTCGAGTTATCCAGATTGGACTTAAGCAAATATGACTGTATTACAATATTGTAATTTCAGTAAATCAGTAAATGTACAAAATAGGTACATAGAATAGTCAGTAGGTCAAAGCTGCCAAAACGAACAGAAGAAAAGGAGTAAAAATGAAATACCAAAATTGCTTACCAATGATGGCGCCATGCAGCAAACCATTTAATTTCATTTTAGGAGGAATTGTCTTGTGGAAATGGGAGGCCTTCCCAGTTAAGCTAACAGAAGTCAGGTACTCCCTGTTTTCCGCACAGAGAGCGATCAGCAGCTCCGACACGTGCTGTTTGGGGCCCTTTGTGGTAATTACTCTGGCCAGGTGATCCGCCCTGACATAAATTTCAAAATTCTCAACCAGTTGGATCTAAATAAATGTAATTAAAGAAAAAAACATGCAGAATTTTTAAAACAAATGTGTTGCTCACATAGAATTGATATAATATATAAATAATAAAAAAGAAACACATTTCTGACATTGAAACGTTTTCAGATATTTGAGCAAATTGCTGAATTTTTTAAAAAAATATAAAATATTATTTAATCAAATTTATTACCTATTTTTCTTTTAGCCCAGTATGTCTACTTTATCTTTTTAAAAATTGGCACTCAGGCTCATTTTGCTGCCGAAATATCTACATTTATACTATAGGGGCTCTAGTATGTTGTAACATTCGTTACGGTGTTTTGAGCTATAATAATTTTATGTACATACAATTCGTTATATTAAATTTTAATTTATTTACGTATTCCAGATTTAATTTAAATATTTTTAACCGTTTTTAATGCTTTTCTCTTTAGTCATCAAAGATCTTTTGTGTTTTAACTCTTATGATATACTGTGAAATGTTTATAACTACATGTTCTTTGTGCATTTTGAATGTTCGAAGGTTGTTCATGTAACAACAAATGTTTCTATATAATGCTACAAACTTTTCTTGTTAGTATAAATAATATTAAAACAAAATAGCCTTATTGTTAAAGATTGGCTTGTCGAATTTAAACAAATCACACAATGTAACGAATGTTACAATAAAATTTAATAAACATCATAAAGTTCACGTTTAGTAAAAATACTTGTTTGCCTCCAATTTTAAAGATCATAATTATATTTTATAAATACAGATGACATAAATATTTATGGAAACAGACTTTTATACGTATACATACAGCATTTTATATATAAAAACTGAAACTTTATAATACAATAACAATATTCATACTTATGTATATAGGATAAAAAAGTATGTATTCGAACAAGAGAATTGATATACAATAAAAGATAATAGGTAGAATAATGTGTATTCAAATGTCACGATTCATAACTCGTTTAATGTTCAAAATAAAGTCTTTAGAAATCACCACGCGAATGTCCCCGTTGGATTCCGTCAAACCAAACTGACGAGGTGGCAGAGTGAATAAGAAACATGCTTTAGGGACGATTACTTTTGTTGGAAGTTGTTTTTGGTAGTGAAGTTTATCATTAATCATTTCAAAATAGCGTCCAATAATGACCTCGGTCCCACGAGGTAATTTCATTCCATTTGAGTCTATGGTAGCTTTTTTTAGACAGATCAAAGCTTCAATTTTAAAGATATAAAAGTTCTCATATTTCACATCCTCTGCCTTCAAAACAGCAATACAGTTGTCACGTGGAGCTTCTTTGCGTAAAATGGCTAACCGTCGTTTGTGACCCTCCGTTTTATTGTCACAAAAGTAACCTAGAATACACTCCTCACACCAACATGATAAATCTTGGACGAAAAGATGATAAGGCACACCGATACAAGCTACAGAGTGCAACTTCATCGTTGCTGGAATGGAAGAGATACCTTCAGTAAGGGTAACTAGGTCACTGGTGGCATTTTCAAGATCAGTCTTTTGAATTGTAAAGAAGTTAATTTTTGATGTCTCTTGATACTGATGCAACCAAGTGGAAAAATCATTGAAGTCTTGGATAACGGCTTTCCCGTGTTTCACAGCATTGTCAGCATCACACTTCATGACGGCACCGATGCCATCACACAGCCCTTTTCCGTGGGAAGTCTCAAAAAACGTCCACGTTGAACAACCACCAAATATTTCGGAAAAGCATGAGTTAATGCAAAACATAGTTTTGTTTCTATATTGCAAGGTAGGGCCATCTGTCAGAAAATGTATTCTTTTAAAATTATGTTTTTCTTTCAGTTTTGGTATCAGTTCTTTTAAAATGGCAAATACCATCGTCGCAGAATGCTCCAATTCAGCGGATACCGCACAGTATGTAGAATGCAAAATTTCATCTTTGGGTTTGGTATATACAACAATTGGGTGAATAGTCAGCTGAGTTTGACCCCAGTACGCACTTTGAATTTTGTCATAGGACACGCATGTATAATTTTCAGCAAAATCCATATGTATTAGCACATCCGAGTCTTTCATGTTTTGTTTCAACTCCTTGACCGCATGAAATTGGTTGGAAACACGAGTCATGTGACTTTTGAACTCATAAAATGCAATGGAAACGTAATCCAAAAATGGTAGGAAAGTCATAGTTTTAGACATTATCTTCATTTTTTTCTTCCCTCTTTCGTCAAAGTGATGATCCCATTTGTTGAAAACGACCTTATTGTCCATATTGTCAGACGATTTACTTCTCAGGAAAGCAATGAAGTCAAAGTTTTCAACTCCCGAAGCTTGTTCATCAATGAGCCGCACAAATGATTCGGGATCTTTTGTTAGAATTTCAATACCAATTCTTTGCACGCATTCCAAAAGTAGTGCAAAATTTTGGTGGTATTTGCAAAGGCATACGTTTCGGGAAAAGAAGTTTACCATCTTGATGTTTTGTTTACGTAATCTGGGGAAAGTGGTGTAAGATATTTTCAAAAACGGATTCTCTATGCAAAACTTTTGAAAGAGATTAGTCATATAATCATTTAGATAACGTTTCTGAATTTTCAATTTGTTGACTGTCACAGTATCTTTCTTTCCTGGACATGCCCGGGACACATCATCACGTTCAAAGAATGCAGTCACCAAATTTTCAACCATCTTTATTGTTTGAACACGCTGTGCTCTTAAAAAATTGTTTTGGACGGAGCTGTCTGCTGTGATGAGCGATTTCCGAATTGAAATTTCTTTTGTGCCAATGATACCAATCGATATTTTTTCAGAATATTACCCGAAACAATTCTTTGTATCGTAACACCTTTCTTTTTGCTATCAAGGTGACGACTTGCGCAAAGTTCATCAACGACACTTGCGTTAAATATAAGGTCATCAGACAAAACAGAAGGTAATGTTTCAAAGGAAACTCCTGCCTTTTCAAAAGATTGACATAACTTCGTCTTAGGTGATTGCGGGTTAGATGCATTATGGCTTTTAACAAATTCTTTATATGGGACAACTACAGTTTTTCTTTGAAGTCGTTTTTGAACTCTGCGATATTTTTTAGTTAACGTCATATTTTCCTTTTCCAACTTTTTGATATGTCTATTTGCTTTTGAAGTAAATCGGGAGATTCGTTTGCGCGTGCGTTTGCATGATTCGGATGTCGATTCAATTGTCGTGTTAGACTGAAATAAAGATAAAAAATGAGCTTCTGAGTAACAGCAATACATATTCAGGGTCGTAATTCACATACAAATATTAAGGGAGCTAAAGTATGGGATTGTCTATAGGTATGATTGTCTGTATATGTCTACCTATGTGTCTATATATTATGATTGTCTATATGATTGAATATAATATGATTGTCTATCCAGATTAATTATATTAATATAATTTTATTCTTACCTCCATAGTTATATTGCATTCCAATTGGGCTTCCTTTTTTCTTCTCCGTTTTTCTATATGAGCTCGGCCTTCCGATTTCTTTTCCGATGCGTAGTGTTGTTGAGATTGGCCACAGGTACATTGTTTTTCTTTTGCCTTTCACAATTTTTTTTCTTGTAATTGTCGTTTTCTCTTATTTTTAACCGGTACTTCCGTTGTCTTTCAGCGGACGTTAACGTCATCTAAAAAACAAAAAATAAGTAATCTAAACGTCTGTTGATATCCCCTTCATTCGTAAATTAGCCAAATAAAATCGGTTTATAAAAGAAGAACACTGGTAATTAAATGTGTAACATTCGTTACGAAATGAATGTTATGTAACGAATGTTACATTTTAAGTAATTTTGGCAGCTTTGAATTGTAAAGAGTATTTAGTTTAATACAAATTATGATGCAAAGAGTAGATAATTAGTACTAATGAAACATCAATATATTTTTTAATTCTAACATATCCATGTATCAGTAAACCTTGTAACGAATGTTACATGCTTAAAAAATCGCATCAATTTGTTATTTCAAAAGGTTTTCTGATCACAAATTGACACTATTTATAGCTCAAAGAACATTTTAATATGACAAAATACTAATTGCAAGAGTGATTTTACTAATTAGCTCACTAATATAATATTGTAACGAATGTTACATGCATTTTGGAGACATTACAAAAAAAGCTCTAAAATTTTACATACATGTAGTATAATGTTCTACATTATAATTAATATTTCTTAGCTATAATATATAAATTATAACATAATAAAAGCGTGACTTACCTTCAGTTAAGCAGCGATGCACACACAACTAAATTATGAAGATTATGATAGACATTCAAATTATATTGATTTCTCGTGTTTAGGTGACTAATGAAATCGTTTTTAGTTTGAAAAATAATTTTTCTTTGGTATTCCATTATAGACTATATCTATGTACTACATTATATACATCTACTATCTACACTACACTATATACTACACCATAATTATGTAAAGACAGCGATTTCGACAATTTGCTCAAATATCTGAAAATGACCCATTATGTTTTATTTTAAAGTAGTATTGACAAACAATTAAGAAAAAGCGATAGCTGCGTTATTCGCATATTATACGAATTTAGTGCAACTGATGAAGGCTAACAAGCCGGAAACAGTACTGTATTACATTCTCCAAACACCTAATTGTACTACTTATTTTATTAGTAGAGCACGAAATATTTATTTTATTAAAAATATATTGATATTTCAAGGATAAACCTGATTACAATATGATAATGAATAAATATCTATAAGCGGATAACAAGTTAATTTGAAAAGATCTGAACTAACTTTTTGTCCTATTTTGGCATTCAGGTTTATACATACTATTTTCTATACTTATCATATTCATTATACTCATTCTTAGCATACTTATCTTATTCATGGCTGGTTGGTAGTAAAGTTTTGGCACGAGGCAGTCTTAAATCATGGACATGATTAGAGTACACCAATTTAAGGCCCACGCTTAATATAGGACTAAATGACAGGTACTGAGATTTATTCCGATATCATATATCCTCAAACGCGGTGTGTAGCTTATTCCAGGTATAAAAGTATTGCTATTTATGTCTTGGTTCTATACAGTCTGATATAGGTATACGTCGATGAATAAGTTTATTTTAATTTTTTAAAGGGTATATTTTAGACACATTAGCCTTTATAACGAACACACATTTGAGTAAGGTACATATATTTAGGAGATAATATATACAGTTGCGGTGAAAGTTGCTATAACGGAAACGAAGTTTTATTGTTATGTTTTTTAATGAATAATCCAAAAATTACAACAACTTGTCCATGGTATGTGGGGATGATCATTGATTTCAGGTGATCTTTAAATCAATAATTAGTTCCTACCTATGTCATGATTCCCTGTGGCCAATATCATTTGCCAAATTATCAGCAATTGTAATTGTAACAAATCCATTGAAAGGAAAAATGGTTATATCTAGTGTTTTAACTATTTGTCTGTATTTATGTTTTGATAAAGATGTAATGGCGAAACGTCAACTGAATAACATCTAACTTAGTATCTGAAAAAGTTGTTTTTCTTATTTTAAGTTACTTAGTTTATCATTAGATGTCAATGTACTTTTAATTTATAATTATCATAACAAAAACAAATTATCTGTAGTTATAATATTACATGGTTTAGTTGTGTCATTGTTTTATCATGGCATAATACGATATTTAAGTAATATTGCGTTTGACGATTCGGATTGAATGGCATTTTAATTCAATCAAGTATTATTTCATGTTGCATACTTATAGATTTATACTCATCTGTTATTGGGTTTTATTTATTACCTTGTTGTTATTTTATTTTTAATATAAAGTAGGCAGCATAATTATACATACATATAGTTCAATACTATTTCCCCCCTTATTTATTGATCATTAACAGATAGTTCATTTCCATTGACATTGTTAATAATTAATTGACATTCTATGTATACTGTGTGTTTGCACTTTCTAACAATATGCTCTACACTACAGCACTCCGCTCAAAGTCAGACACACAGACGTAAATAGTGCTTCTATCGATTTATTGACTCTATCAACACCTCTTTTTTAAAATTGAATTTTGCCTGGCTGTCTTGCGTCTAATGTAATGTAATGTAGGCTCAATGAAAAAGTGGATTTATTTCTATTTGATTTTACTATTGAAAGTAAATTACATAATTATTGCACAACATGTACGTTAGGCTAGCTGACTATTTACATTGTACTTTATGTGTACGTATTAAGTTAAGTAGAAAAGTTCAATCTCATTCATGCATAATGTATGTAGTTGTGTACATACAGGGTGGACTAAAAGTCACCGTCCACATTTTGACAATAACAAATCATATAATCTATTAAACTAAAAGATGAACACTGGATATATAAACAATATATACAGACAAAACAATTACAATTTACACATTTCATTGTCTTTCCGAGCACGAGTGAACCACAAATATCATGGCATAAATAAACATTTCAAATGTTGAACGTCAATATTCTTAGTTTTGTGTTCAATTATACCATGGCATTTGAGGTTCACTTCATGGACGACTCGATGTTTGTGCTCAGGAGGAAGGGGGGCATTTTGAAAAAACGGCAATGAAATGTATAAATCTATAATAGTGTAACTGTTTTTTTGTTAACGTATTTCAGTATAATATTTATATATTGTTTGTACTAATTTTTTATTGACAAAATATGAATGGTGACTTCTAACTCACCTTTTATGGCATATACAGGTACTGTAGCGTCAGTTGCACTCTATATATAATGTGTGGGTATTTATAGTTGTGTCTAACTTACAGGTTACTAAATAATAAATTATGTATTTCTGTCCTATTTATATTTTATTGTCTGTTATTATTACTATAATTATTTTGCAGTAATGCAAATGGCTTGGCGTGAAAGGAATCCGGAGGAACGCATACGGAAAGCGAAAGAGGCCTTGTCAAAGAATGCCGACTGTACGACCGCTATGATCTTATTGGCAGAAGAAGAAAATGACACGATTATTGAGGTATGTATAATAATCTTGATTCAATTTAATTATTCGTGAAATTCTGCATTATTATTTTTGTTTCATATTATTATAGTGCCCCCAATATTATAGCGAACCATTTAAAGAAGCGTGTGTACACACATATTAAGTTCTTAAACCTTGTAACCAGAGATTTGTTTTATTAGCCTAGATTAATTA
>JAYRCC010095537.1:0-11029 GCA_036026455.1 Americanaplana fernaldi | reverse complement strand
CCAACTACAGTAATATATACTGCTTTATGGATTATTTCATATTGATAAAATTTATATGAAACATACATATAAAAAATATTTTTCAAAGTAGATTATTTTTGTGTAACAAAATATGATTAATCATAACTTTTTAAACTTATCGATTAATCTTTAGTGTCACAAAAATGTTTTTAGTAACAATGTGATGCTAATTTGTGTCCTGCCCTTTTCATAGAATACAATTAAAATGTGTTGAACGATAGGTAGAAAGTGAGAGTTAAATCTCTGTGTTTCTTTACTCTTTGATTTAGTCAATTAAAGGCTAGGGCATAGAGTAAGCAAACATAGATATTCGACTCTTAACTCTCTATAACTACAGTAATATACACCAAAAAGATTTTATAATATTTTTTATATTTACGAAATATATACAAAACTTACTATATATAAAAATTATTTTTCAAAAGTTAACTTAATTTGTATAATTTTGTATAAATATGATTAAGTACATCTTTCTAAAAAAGTATTTTAATAAAAACGATATACCTACTACTTTTTGTCAAACTTTTTAATTATTTTTTCATAAAATAAGTTGAATTTCTAGTAAAACGATTTATAATGTAAAATATAGGTAGTGAGTTGAGAGTCAAGTCTCTATGGGCTAGGGCTAAATGAATATTTGCTGAATAATATTTTATTTTGTAATATATGTATAAGTGTTATTTTGAATAACATATTGAAATGATCCCAATAAGGCAGGAAGGGATAAAGAGTTACCTCTACCAAAAATACAAGATGTATTCAAATTAGCAATAATAACTCATTATATCACAGAAAATATGAATTGAACATATTGTTATATACTACCACACGATACAAAATTATCTAGATGCATTATGGTGTACATACAACAACATTTAATCTATGATAAAGTAGCTACGTCAATAATTGGGAAGTTGTGAGTTTCGACCTGCCTCATGGGGTTTTATATAGATTATTTTATTCTTAGTTTCAAAAAGTATATAGAATAAGTTATATTTGGATGGATGAAACACAATAATAAAAAATCTGACATCATTTGTAGTAAGTACCATAATTTACAAATCGAAGAAGACTTTGACTATTATAGAAAATGAAATATACAGGGACTGCTATAATTAAGTATTCCCTGGAAATATACTTTGCTGTTGATTAAAATTATGCTTACATTAATATAAATAACTACCTGGTACCTCAAAAGTCCACAACCACAATAACTATGCATGGTTCAGCAAATGATAAACCAATACATCAATCACACTTTGGTGTGAATGAGCGCAATGTTTTTTACGACGTGAAATTTCCAAAACATTGTATGTAAGTATATAAAGGCCAGGTGCAGATGTTAAGTGGTCACCCCGTTCTGTTAACAGGATCTTGCCAATTACTAACCTCAAGTAGAAAAGTATACTGGAGGATCAACAAAAGATCAACCATGTCAATGATGCCGAGATAGTTTTTAAAAATCTTCAAATAAAAATGTCAAAGCACCTTGTGGTAACAGACAAAAAAGGATCCATTATCGCGATTGTCTTCCATCTCTGCATAGCTCCTATTCACACTACATATAGTAATATAGTGAGTGGATCATTTCTCCATAATTGGAGTAACCGAGGGGGATTGAGTTACTTGCCATTTCTCAGTTTCACTACAGTGGGTACAGATAATGGAAATTTGTACAGCCTCAGAAAACTTGAATTTTTTTCTTGATAGGTGCCACGGTAGATTTGATCCCAGGCCTATGGATCCTAAGGGTAGCGCTCAAACCGTTAGGTCACCGATAGTGCTGGGAATCAACCACAGGTTGTTCGGCAAACCATATCAGATAATAATCATTCATCCTGATGATGATGGCTTGTAACCTCTACGGGGAGGCCTACTTCGCACTCCTTGCAAATAGCATCACTGTTGATCATCAACGCTACATCTAATTCTTGAAAGTCATGATCTAGCCTATTATCTGCATCACTTCTAGAACCCATTGTGCTTATGCATGCCAACTTCGGGCCACACAAGGCAAAAGCTGTCGTCGAGTGGCTGAAGAGAATGATAATTGCCACTCAACCTGAGTCACCCTATTCCCCAGACATAAATCTCATGAACCTCATGGACAGATATGTCTTTCGTAACTTCAAAATACATCACTGTGGGCAAGATTTCAGAGGCATTACTGGCATCTCAAAATTTACAAAGATAAAAAGTTCTTGAAAGAACTGAATACCCTGAAAAAACTTGAAATTGGTAATAATCAACCTTTGCGGCAATTATTTATGTATATTTTACCTATCATGTAGCCTATATACTAAGACTACAGCGCTGATATTTTGAAACGTCTTTTTTTACGAAACCTATTTATTACCTACAATATTGCGTGACTTTTGAGTTCACATTCTTCATCATCTAAATTATAAACTGTATTTGTGATATGCGTGTCTATTTCTACTTAGATATTTCCATCAACGGAAAATCAATTGTCGAACCTCAATTCATCTTCTGTTGACAACACTACCTCCGACATATTAATGGGTAGGAATTCCACAAATCAATTATTCATTACTCGTGCACAAGGAACGACAACCTTATTTTTGTCCTTTTTAATGCTATATTTGTCACTACATTTTGGCAATATAAGACGAGGTACTTGCTTTTCGTGGAAAGTACGTTTAGAGTTCATCTTATATACGAGTATATATATACAGGGTGAATTTTAAGTAACGCCTGATTTTTAATAATACAAGATGTATAAAATAATTATACCATAACAGAATGAACAATAAACAAAGAACAATGTTCAGTTCATTAATATACAACAGAATCCTGCCTTATGGTATTCCAATTGCTACACATCAATATCAAGACACAACTGAAGTCTGGTAGCTATGGAACGGCAGACCTTCTGACAAAGCTTCATGTCGATATTGCGAATTTCTTCCTCAACAAACGCTCTTAGTTGACGGATTGTTGAGGGGCCTCAACCATGAACGTTATGCTTCAAAATACCATAAAGAAAAAACAAATCGGGAGGTGAAAGGCCTGGGGATCTTGGAGACTATTATTCAGATGGACCCCGACGTCCGATCCACCGATTGATAAAATGTTCATCCATCCCCTCACGGACTTGTCTTGATGTACGTATTAACAAACTGAATATTGTACTTTGTTCATTCTGATCTAAATTTATTATGCTAATAAGAAATTAATCAATCTTTTTATTATCATGGAAATCGGACGTTGCTTAAAATTCACGTGTAAATTCAAAATGATCGCTTCAAATTGCATTCTTTACTTTCTAACAAGTAACAATTCAATTGCTGCAATATTTCTTATAATCCAGTGTCGAGTTGTCAAAACTGTGTGCATTATACATTCCCATGTGTCATTATTAGTTACGTAATCATAGATATCTATTTTTAATACGTCAATAAAAACTAGCTATTATAGTCAAATATCTTTGGATGTCATATTACATATTATTTATCTTGTATTATTATTAGTCGTAACAAGTTAACATATATAGTACCTTGTCTATAGCATCATATAACTTGTATCATGTCCCCGTACTAAATGGGTTAACTATAGGTGTTGCATGGACTTATTAGTTTATAGCCCGGGAGCCAGCCCCCAGTGTAAATCGAACTTTTGAGTCCCAAAGGTCTGACTGTTTTATCAAATAGTACTTATGGGGAGATGATTAGGTAATTACTTATTAGATATGAAAATTCATGAAAATTTGATTCGTCATTTAGGCTCTTTTTGACCATATAGGGTGATTCATGAATTTTTTTGAACATTTTCAACCAGCCTTTTTGGATGTTATTATATGCATATTACTATCTGTTGGTAAAATGAATGATAAAAAGTTATGTGATTTTCATATCTATTATGTAAGTAATGATATTTTAAAATGGCAGCTGAGGCCAAAGGCGGTCAATACGCAACTCAATTCCCTAATCATCCCTCCATAAGAACTATTTGATTACACGGCCAAGCCTTTGGGACTCAAAATTGCGATATACCCTGTCTGGGGTGGCTCCCGGACTATGGCAGCGGCCGTGGTGTAATGGTCAGAGCGGCTGACTCTCGATCGAAAGGTCGTGGGTTCAAATCCCGGTCTGGTCATAATAAACATCATTGGCGAAGTGGGCGTACTTCAAAACTTCTTGTCCCCGTGATCTGGGTCACAAGATTAGGTGCCAGCTTCGATCAGCGAAAGCTGCCTCTGCCTGGTCACCTGAGGTATATCCTCAAACCAACTATTATTATTATTATTATTATTACTATTATCATATTTTTGATTTTCATTATAATTGTCTACATTTTCGATTTTCATTTTAATTGACTACATTTCCGATTTTCATTATAATTTATTAATGGTATACATTTCTGATTTTAATTATAATTGACTATATTTCTAATTTTCATGTTAAGTGTCTACATTTCCGATTTTCATTATGATTTACAGCTATATTTTTGATTTTCATTATAATTGTTTACATTTTCGATTTTCATTATAATTGACTACATTTCTGATATTTATTATAATTGACTACATTTCCGATTTTCATTATAATTTATTAATGGTATACATTTCTGATTTTAATTATAATTGACTCATTTCTGATATTTATTATAATTGATTACATTTCCGATTTTAATTATGATTTATTGATGGTCTACATTTCTGATTTTCATTATAATTATTGACTGTCTAAATTTCCGATTTTCATTATAATTTATTGACTTAAAAATCGGAAATGTAAACATGTCTATACATTTCCGATTTTTAAGTCTACATTTCCAATTTTCAATCAATTTATTTGAGAGGGGTTTGCCACACCCCGACACCCCCCTCCCCCCTTGGCGACGCCCCTGAGTATTTAATTAATAATGGATAAACTTATACTCGCTATACTCGATAAAAATTAATTCAATCCGTTGGGTATAAAATTAATGTATTACATGAACTCTGTGATTATACGTACGATAGTACAAATGGTTGATTTTTCAAGTCGGCCGTATACCGTCAATAATGGTGTAAGACCATTTTTTATTTTATTTATTTTGATAATTTGTCGTCATTCGTCGTAAAAACAATTTTTATAAAAAAAAGTATTTCTTCCAAATATTTATTTATATATTTGATAATAATACGTCCAACGTCCAATATCAACTACTATAATGTTAGTAAAATATGGCCAAATTGACTAGTCAACCATTCTGACTTGCATCCGCCTCAAGTCACAGAGTAAAAAATAAAACCAATTCAACTATCTGCTCATTCTTTAGGCTATATGTATTTTACAGAAAAAAAGGAGTAAATATATAGTATCTAATCATTATTCATTATTATTTCTTATAAACAAAATGTTTGAGCATTTTTTATTTATTGAATGATTTGTCAGTACCTATCTATTTCTTCTATATTATTTCACAAAAAATCATGTTAATTTTGTGTGTATAACTATTTATATATACTGTAAATGATAGGAGAGATAATGAAAGTGGAATCTCTATGTTTCTTTCCTTACTCTGTGCGGTGAAAAGGAAATACAATGACGTGAGTGAGTGTAGTGAGTGTGTCATTTGAAAGTGAAAAAGGCATGTAGGTAGCAACTAGGTACCTATAAAGTAAACATATGTAGGTACTCAATTATTATAGACAAGTACCTATAATATGCGTCAGTGAGTAAAATAAATAGGAGCGGAATATGCGGACAACAAGGCATAACGTCTACTCAAAAGCAACAGTCAACAATCACGAGTTGACGTAGTGTACGTACACCTCCTACACCTGTTCTAGCTATCGCTATATGTAGTACAACAGAAGCTCTAGAACCACCAAAAGGCAAGTCAGTCTCAACTATTTCCGGCGAATTTCCTCAAAATATGCGCGCGCCTAGTTCAAAATAACTCCCTCCAAGCACACTAATTGTAAATACTAGGTATACGTATAGTGCAACTATGCCTACTTTTAAATATTATATATAATAGTTAGTATATAGGAATAGGTATTGATTAATTATATACACTATAACCTGTAGTAAGTAGGTATTATATAGGGCCACTCAGACCAAAAATGCCGTTTTTCGTAATATAAGTCGAAATTCAGATCGCGTGATTTTATTGCCTAAATAAATACGCTGCCTGATTGAAATGATTAATCAACGATTTTGAAATGTTAATATATTATGTACCTATAGTGATAAAACGATGGATTACTGGAATCTTATCACGAAGGCCCAAGTTCGAACCCCACATTGACCATGGTGTCGGTAGAGAAGGGCAACCTCGACTCCAATATAGTTTTGCCTCAAAATAACAATGGGCAAGTGGAGCATTATAACAAACGGCCTTTCGGTAAAATTATGATAATGTATATTTTATTAGTAATTTCACGTCTTATAATTGAAACATAGATTTTAAAAAGTAAATCTCTTCATAGTCATTTTCCCCTTAATTTTGGGTTAGACTTTACCTGTTTTGCAACGGGAATTAATTGGTGCGTTTAGTGCCAATTAAGTCGAGGATGCCCTTCTTTACCGACATCATGACACTATCAATTTATAGCTGGGATGAGGCGGGAGTCGAACTCGGGTCATTATGACCAGAGTCTTATCAGAGTCTTATCAGAGTCTTATCGCGATTGTCACGATCGCACTTTGAGCCACTATAATAGCTTCAAATAATATGCTATGCAACTGATTTACATGAACTACATATGCATGCTGTCTGATGGAAGATTGAGGTAAAGAGAAGGAAGTTCAAAGAATTCAACGAAGGATACGCGTGACTGTTTTTAAAAGAACTAAAAGTTTCTGAAAATATCGGTCATGTCAAAGGGGGTATTTAAAGAAATGATGATTCGTTTCTCTTGTCCAGAAATTGAAAAGCAATCAGTGTTGTGTACAGGATCTTGCAGACATTATTGAATAAAAATCAATATTATAATGCGATATATACGCGGTGAATGTACAAGAAATATGTCAAGAACACTTGGCTGTGTATTAGGTAATTAGTGAATATACCTTTTTATTTTTCAAAATTACGAGATGTTCGCAGGGTCAGTATTAACAACTTAAATGAAATTGGATTACGTATATATGTACGTTTGATTAAAAAACAGATGAGATGGGTAAGAAATTTCATCAGCTCAAAAATCATTTGAAGCTGCGAGTATATTTTTGCCGTACCCTATATAATAAAATCGTCAATATTTACATACAGAGACAAATAATGTGATTGGAATGGTGCACACCTACCTACAAGTAAAAATAAATACAATTCTACATAAATAATACTTCTATCATTAATTTCAATTAGATTATTAGTATAGTAGGAGGAATACATTATAAAATAACACCTAAATCAATTATTACTTTTATTTAGAAAAAATCAATAAAAGTGCGACCCTGCTATTATAGTGGTATTATAAGACGGTGTATAGGTCTCTCGTCACATTGAATCTCACCTCGTCCAAATAAAAGTGATGTTGTCATCATGGTGTCGATAAGGAAGGGCAGTCAAGTCCAATTATATGTGAAGAAATTAATGGGAACATGTGGGCTATGAAGGAATTTAGGCTACTTTGTAAATGTTAATAACATTATTTTCTTACTCTGTGACTTAGCATAAGTCCCCCCCCACCCCCCCCCTATTTAAACACAATACATTCTTTTATAAAAAAAACGTAGGTATAGGTGTGTGTATATATAAATGTTCCCCAACAGCATAATATTGTTTAAGATATAGATAAAGATACGTTTCTAATAACAGTGTAATAGATACATATAGTATGGCGATGATAACATCTGTCATTATGAAATTATAGTCAGTACATCTACCTAGATAGCCTAAATACAACTGCTATTGCGTCCATAATCAGTATTGAATTCATTATGCAATAACTATGTACACTTTTCATAGACATAAAATTAGGTAACTTTTACATTTTCTTAATTGTGATAGATTAATATCTTGTGATTATGATGATAATATATTATAGACATTCTATTATAGCTCTAGAGTACACTATAGCTTCAACATCTGACTTGTTTTCATAAGTTCTTATATGAATTTATGAACAGCTATAATTCAAATCTGCAATATGGAAAATTATAATATGTAATAATACGTAGGTATGTAGGTAGAAATATGGCATGAATGCGATGTCTATACTAAGGACAAATAAAACCGACAAAAGGCCACATCTTTCCGCTGTTATGTCAGCGACATGACATATTATTGTATACCATGATGCATAAGCAAAAAAATAAACTCATTATAGTAACAACAGGTTTTACTGTAATCTTGTTTACTTATAATATTATAATAATTATCAATAGACATTCACCTTTCGACTGTGAAAGAGAGAGCATTATTCTAGATAGAGAGGATGGGGAGAGGGAGTGAAAATTAAAAAAAAATTAAAGTTAATTACCGCCCGTAGGTACATCAACCTCTATTATTAATAAATAGATACTAAAGAATATTAAACATTGCAATATCCCGTTTCCTAATGCCAGCACCAAAAACATTTTTGCAGGGGTTTTCACGCGAATCGAAGTAACAGGGATCCCCTAAACTTCTCTATTTTGCATTGTCGATTTTACTTATTATGTAGTTCTCCTATTGTGGCTAGAATAAATAGCCTTGTGTATCAGTCTTCAAGGAATCTATGAACATCGAGTGTTTTCTCACACTGTTGACTCTCCTTTTGAAGCTTTCCCAAAATAATTAACATCCTATTCACGTCAGACCCAAAATAAGTAAATGCAAAAGCCACAATGAATCATGTTTACAGCAATAAACCACTGCCTCAAGTCAGCCAAGTCAAGTTTCTAGGAGTTACCTTGGAAATCCAGCTAACGTTTAGACTTTAGAGAATACATAGACAACCCAAGAAAAATATGTACCAAAAAGTTAAACACCAAAAACCAAAAGTTAAACACTAGCAGGAATGTACATGGGGATACCCAGAAGAAACCATCAGACAACTCTATATTATTGTTATTGAACCAGATGCCCTCTATGGAGCAACTACATACTACTATTTTGCATTCTCAAATAACATATCATCCATATCCCCTACCAAGCTCCTTCCAAAGAGACCGCCCCCAGAAAAATCAATGCTAGATGTACCTATTAGAGACGAACAAAGGAACAAAGTATATTTAGTACATCCTTGTCGAAGCAGAACTACAAGAGATATTTTCAACATCAGCCACACCCCAGCAACATGCGGGATACCCCGAATGAAGGGTTCATAATATTCAACAAGGATACAGCCAATAAATTCAAGAACATAGACGAAACTAAAATACGCAAAGAAGCGGCAGTCAACACCATAACAATAGTTTGAACAAACCAAATCCGCTGAAGAAACAATAAATGGTGAAGGAGGCATACTCAAGATACAAGAAGGACAGAAAAATCAATCATGAATCATTCCAACAGGTAGTCACACGAGCTCGTTCAAAACAGAACTAATGGCCTTAAAAGAAGCAGTGCCCAAAGATGCGACAAATACCCACGAAATTAAGAAAATTGTCAATATTTTCAATGACTCTCTGTATTCTGTTGAGGATCTAACCAGAGGTAAAAATTATTAAAATAACAACAGTGCAGCATGCATCTGAAAAACAAATTATACAGACAATACAATCAATTACATAACTATAACACGAGTATCAGGACATGCAGACCTTGAATGAAATGAACTAGCCGGCGCAGCTACCAACAACGGAAGAAAGTGCGACCGTGCAACAGGGATAAGGCGGTGGACTTCGGATCACATGGTCCTGGGTTCGATACCCGCCTTGGACACATAAAGTGAAAGTGTTACGGTGTCAGTAAGCACACGCTAGGGCCATAAGTCACCCATGGGAGCCTTAAGGCTTGGACGATGGCGGAGAACCTCACAAGGTGTCCCCCGTTCTCACTAATTCTCCGAAAAGGGGATTCTCAGAATTCCTTTGGACACGGAGCTCACGCTAGGGCTATAGATCACCCATGGAAGCCTTAGGGCTTGGACGATGTCGGAGAACCTTACAAGGTGTCCCCCGTCCTCTGGACACGGGCTCCTCGTAAATACGAGTGCCCCCTAATATGGGCTTACGTCCGCACGGTCTTCACAAAAGAACAACAGAAGAAAGCCACAGCAAAACATAGTGGCAATAGATCTCCCAACTGTAAAAGCGAAAAGCGGTAATCAAAAATCATGTTGAACATTTAAAAAATACCTAATCATCATCACCGCAGTCATGGTAGATGAGCACAAAGTTTCTATTAGTTTATGGTTCAAAATATAAATCCATCAACTAAGAGATCCCTACCCATTCCCTAGAGCCACTCTCACTAAATGGGGAAAGGAACATAACGGGGAATGTCCCATCTGCCTTGTCCAGAAAGACACTGTTCATGTATGCGACCCACCCCGGCTCAACGAATTAGGCACACACCCGGGAAGGTAGCATCTAGTAATTAAGATGGTGGACTCTGGTCACAATGCAGCACGATTTGGAACTACACCTCGATCATACAAAATGGCATTGCAAACTGTAAGTAAACACGAAACGCTCCAAAATGAACTACAAAGAGACAAATTCTTAACATTTCTTTCTTGGGGGGGGAGGGGAGATTCTTTTTATTCTACGTAAATTAAATTAAATTAAGAGGAGCTAACCATTGAACGCCACCCCTTTTTACTTGATTTTACATTGACTAAATTAAATAAATAAATTAGTTAGTTAGTTATGAATATAAACTATAATAAACAACTAAGTATCAATCAAATATTGCAAACATTTCGCCTGCTACAAAATCAAAATTATCTTTAATTTGACAAAAAATAAAGAGCGGCGTTCTAATGGATACATGGGCCAGGAAGACAAAGTGGAACTACTGCAAACTTAACATAATAATATATATCTATAACTTGCCTTTCTCAATCATGAAGCAAGTGAAAGTGGTGTTATAGAATTAGGTACATAACAATTGAGATAACAATAGAAAT
>JAYRCC010094426.1:0-11035 GCA_036026455.1 Americanaplana fernaldi | reverse complement strand
TCTTTATAAAAACCTTAATACCAATCCCTGTGAATGGACTTTAATTATGTTCGCCAGTAAAACACTTTGTATATTAAATGTATAGGAATGGTTTTATTTCGCTAAAATATGATAAAGTAGGAATTTTATATGAAAGTAAATTTACGAGATTCATTTTAAAAACAGTCTTATAAATATATTTTTAGAATAAACTAGTTTTTTACACAACTAGTTCAAAATATGCCGCTTTATTGCTTTTGCACGAGTTGTGTAAATACTTTTTTTTACTATGTCATTATTGGTTGTGTATGTCATCCATAACTTATCCGATATTCATACATAATTTGTTATTATTATAAATGCAAACCATAGATATGTATTCTTCTCTCTCTACCCTTGCAAATTATCATAACAAATTTCGTAGTAAAATAAAATGGAGCTCCTACTCCTACTAGCGTGGTTGTCTGTCTTGTTTTAGAAGTACAGCAGCTGTTCGTGTATGAATAAATTTTACAATACATAAAATGTTTAGCTGATAAAAATTGTCAAATTGTTTTATGGCATTACTTTTATGTATTCTATTATCACAGCAAAAGAATGAAGAACAATTTTTACTTGAATTAATCGAACAATATAGCATTGTTTTGAATGAAAGTAACGTATGTGAAGTTTAAATAATCTGAGAGGCTGCCTGAAATTTGATTGTAAATTAATTCAACGAAAAAAGTTAAAAAAATTTATCAGAAAAGCAGCCAGCTTAATAAAAAATGGGCCTTATCTGTATTACGGCTTAAGAATCTATTACACGTAAAAGATTTGGAGGCTCAAAACAATACAGTTCCTTAATTCGATGATCCGGCAGCTCCAATGGTTGCGATCTGTCGCGAAAGACCCGTTGACGTTGTAGTAAATTACGATCATACAAAATAATATTCATCATTCAATTTCTAGAGCGCAGTGCAAAAAATACAAAACAGCAAATTACAACCAATACAAATTACTTTTGATCAAATAGGAAGCTGATGATCTACCTAGCTGATAATGAGGATTTCCTAGGTAGAAACTCGTAGGTAAAACTTATATAGCTACCTACCAAATAGCATAGGAACTCCTCTCAAACTATAAGTTCCTACCTATGAATTTATAGTATAACTACGGGATTTATTTACGTTCTTTCAATGATGTAACAAGTTATGCATACTGTATGCATAAATGATTCAAAAATAAAATCACTGTTAATATTCAAAGTGTTACTGTTTTTATATGTTTTTGAATGTGTAAATGTATTTTATATATGGTACTTTTCCATTATTCCCCTGCTACTCAAAATCAAAAGTATATTATTATATATTATTATTATAAGACATATATTGAGAAGTGTATTAGACTTGAGAACAATTACAATTTGAAAATGTCAAAAAAAGCAATAAGTTACCAAGATTTAGTTCGGTGGCATGAAATTGGCGATATCCAGGAAAATATGATCTAACAAATTGATATTGTTTTGATGTCGTTTCCGCCACATCCACTCGCACATCTATAAGTCTATCATACTTCGATGGGTTCCATTGTGCCTTTTCAAGACCGTTCGATGTTTTGAGTATGTGATCCAGTAATGGGGTCCACAAATATTTAAAAGGGTGGTTAACAGTTAGATGGTAGATGGTTGAAACCCATTCCTACAATTTATACCATAGAAATATATTTTTATGGTTGAAACTATGCTTTTAATATTAGCCATAGACATTATATTTTTTATATATATTTAATATCCAAATACTTTTGATTTTAAGTGGTGGGGGAATAATGGAAAAGTACCTTACATATGTTTTATATTTTCAACATTATGACTATAAAATTAATCGAAAGATTATCGAATAATTTTAAAGTGTCATAAACATCAAATTATGGCATGGTAAAAAATAAATATATGTTTCCTTATAAATTGCACACATTTATCACTTATACAATTTAAAATTATTATACTTGAATTATGTACAATAATAAATTCAATTACCATGTATGTACGTTATTCTATTAAATCATTATTGATTTAGTAAGATGCATGGTAGATATAAACTTATTTTTTTAAATAAAAATAATGTCAAAAATGGGAGATTTAGACTTCTAAATAAATATCTTATCACTCTAATGTTGGTCGATTTCATCAGTAAAAATGTTTCACTGTTTATTGACCGATTCACCCGTAAAGATCATAGCAAGAAATATTAACAAGGTGAATGAATTAAAGGAACGCGAATTCGAAACAATTAATGATAACACTAAATACTAATCAAGAAAAACCATCCATAAAGATTAAAAACACTAAAGTGCAAAAGTTTTGTAACATAAACCAACTTATTTCAATTATAATTATGTACATTCATTTTCTAAAAATAGCATACTAGGCTTCAGATAGAGCAAACCATAGAATCAATTTCACGTGTCAGAAAGATATAAGTTATGTCTATTATATTTATCTACCTATATATTGTTCAACTTATGGATCGATATGAATTATTGAAGGGTAGACCGCATTTTTTGAAAGTATAAATTTATGTTAATCAACTTTTGCACTTCAGTGTACAAACCATGTACAAATTATATAGTAGCTGTTTGTTTGCATATAACATAATTCATTTCTTTTTCAGAAAAATCTTGCAATTCAAGTAAATTCAAATCATGGAAGGAAAAAGGAAAAGAATATGTCTGTCATTTGTGCACCAATATTATAAAACAATCGAGACTGAAGCAACATTTACTTAAAAGTCACGGAAAGCTTTTACATGAAAATAAAAAAGACCGCCAAATTACCGAACTTATTATAGCGATCAAAAATCATACTCAAATAAAACTGGGAATAAGTGAAAACGAAACAACGACAAAGTGTTCAGAATGTGGGGTTATTTTTCAAACAAAATCAATGTCAAATCATTTGAAAAATTGTCATAAATTTGAATATCATCAAAAAAAGGAAGAAAAGCTTGAATCATTTTTGAAAAATAATACTAGAAAACCGTTTGATAAAGATTGTGACAAAATATTTCATATGTTACAGGGCTTTAGTGGTGGCAAAATGCAACAGAGTACTGCTAAAACTAATATTAGTTGTTTAAGATCACTTGGAAATAAATTAAAATTAGAACATCTTACTGATCTGTTTGCACAAAATATGAGAGAAAACATTGATAAAACATTAAGTTCCATGGGAGAAGGTGTAAGGGGAACTACGTCAGCATTGAGACATCTAGTGCAGATCGAAGAAGCTCACAAAGTTCTGAATGTAAACACAACAGATATTCAGGGATTTAAAAGTGCCCTCATATTATGGACCCAGAGTGCAACTAAAGTAAAGAAAAACAGAGAAGCTGAGAGAAAAGATGAATTAATCGAGAACATTCCAGAACATGAAGACATTATCAATCTAAGAAAGATCAGAGATCAGATAATTGACAATTTAGAACACAACCCTGAAAATAGAGACGCTTTTGAACTAGGTTTCTTCTTTTGCTTTGGTTCAGGCAACGCTAACCGAGCTGATGTAGCTACGAACGCGACTATTAAAGAATTCAAAAGTTGGATAAAAAATCCAAAAGACGAATTTTACGTAAAACACCATAAGTCTATGACTTCTCATGGATCAGCTAAATGTAATGTTTCTGAAATAAAGAAATACCTTATCGAATATGGTAACGAAAGAATAAGAAAAGGCGCTCGTGATGACGACCGTCTATTTCCATATTGCTCTGGCGGTTTTAGCAGAGAATGGAAGAAACGAATGAAACAATTTGGCATTGAATGTAACAAAGTCACCCCAAAAACACACCGCTATTATACTGAAACTATGGCCAAAGAGCATTTATCTGAAGAAGGTCAACGTATGGTTGCTGACAAATTATGCCATTCAGTAACGGTTGCCAAACAAAGCTATCAAGCCACAACGAGTCAATATAGCAAAACTTGCTCGAATTTGTTATCAGCCTTGGAAGATGAAACAAACAAAAAAGCGGCAAATCAAGGAATTCAAACGGTATGTACTAATTCAATCATATATTAACCATTCTGTTAAGTGGGGTACATGACTTTTGTGATAATTGCAAAAATTAAACCGAATGAATCTAATAGCAACGAGCATAAATATATTATATTATTAAATGAAAATTGAAGATACATTTTTATGGTATATTGAAACAGAACATCACTGTAAGGACCATAAGACAGTAGGGACAACGGGAAACAAAGCGGTAAATGTAATAGAGCCACAAAAAAGAAAATTGTATTATTGGTAAAATGTATCGTAATACAAATATATGGTTTTTGAGTTTGTAGATATAACATTCTTATGAATGCATACTAAATTGTGATAATCGTATTATTAGCAGATAGCTCTACTAATTTTTAATTTCGTGTGAAATTTCGTAAATTCTTATATTTTTTAATCCGTAAATGTGTTTATATTTCATTTAGAACTATGACTTAAAATCCTGGTGAGTTGATATTGTCTATAATTTAATATGTTGTTTGTCAGATGGTGATCCTTAATTGGGAAACCTTTCAGATATACTACTACATACTAGCATATTTGTAAGCACATTATTAATTGGACAACGCTGTTTCGTCTCTATTGAAGACTCGTCTACCAACCATACTCTGATTTCACAAATTATATAAATTTACACATATGCATTTAAATTGTTGTAAGATAAGAGTATCCAATAAGGACGAAACAGCGCTGTCTAGACCTCCCTACTTGCAAATAATGGTGTAGGTAGTAGGTATATCTGAGAGGATTCCTTATTTTTGATTTTATTCTCATCATATAATATAGTGGCTTTGTTTTTACAATTATTGTTGTGTTTCAAATTCCGTTCTCGTTGATTTTACATTATTAATTAGACTATAATAAATAAATGTAAGACTAAAGCTGAAAAATTATAATTGTATAATTGGCAAATTTTCATTAACACTTTATCAAGCCATATAATTAATAATAATACTATACAGAGAGTTGATACAACATTCAAACATAATAGTGGATTTCCCTGCCTATGTATTTTTTATCAGTCATTTCAAATTGATGCAAAAGTTTATTTTTTGGTACCAAATTGAAGGTAATGATGGAGCAATTTTGGTCTGAGTGTTAAACCATCAGATAACAAAATTCAAAATGGCCGCCATTATCTACCTACTCCCTTTTTACTTCAAGCCTAATAATTTGTGTTCTATTGAACATAAAATGATGATTTTTACGATGGCAGTATAACGTACGTACTAGACAAATATTAAAACACGTGTAGAATTTCATCACGCTATGCGCGCAATAGTGTATAATATATAAATGGAATGCAATAGAAATGAAATAGAAATAGAAATATAAGTACTCTACAAATCTATGGACGTACTTTTATCTTTATGTAATTTTGACATATTTTAAAAGGAAATTCTAAAACCTATTTTTAGAATAGCCTTTTTGTGGTAATATTTACCTAGTACGTATTTAACGTAATATGTATTTTATATTTCTTATGCATGACGTTAACTAGTACGTAGTGTTAGGCTAAATACGTATTTCCTAATACATAATATAACTTAATACATATTACATAGTTATGCATTTTTTATATTTAAAATATTTAAAACATTTAAAATGCTTTGCCGCGGTATTCGTATATTTGATTTTATAATAGCTTGACTTTAGATAGTTATGTTATGTCAAATTAATTAGTTTACCTAAATGAGCTTACATATTTTCGTAAACATAATATACTAAACTATTAACATTATTTTTTTTATCCCCTGATTTTAATTTAGTTTCCGCTCAGGTCAACAACCTCAACAATCTGAGCCACCGGAACATAATACTGAACGACCTGCAGCTACTACTGAACGACCGGAACATACTGAACAACCTGCACCTACTACTGAACGACCGGAACATACTGAACAACCAGCACCTACTACTGAACGACCGGAACATACAGAGCAATCCTTTTTCATCGCTCAGTTTGAAGAGGAGTCAGCATTACATTATGGTCCGAGTGCATGGATAGCGGGTCAATTTAGCAACGGTAATATTGACGTATCGTGGCCTGTAAATTCAAAAGTGTCCTGGAAAAAGTTGATGACACGGAACTATGTTCCTAAAAAGACAGCTAAATTTAGGGGTAAACTAATTAAATGTGTTAGCAGCGAGCAGGAGGCTATCAACATTATTAAATCTCTAACAAAATAAAAAAACATTTTTGCTACATAAAATTGTATCCCGTGAGATATCTACATTGATTTACTTTTGTAAACGCTATTCAGACACTGTCTGCCCACCTAGAAAGTACTTAACATTTTTTATCAGTTTATCTCTGTATACATAAATTATTTTATTATTTTATTACATTTATTATAAAAAAACGTTCAGTTTATTATGTATAATATAATCTATACATTTATTGTGACTTACTTTTTTCCGGCAGTTATTTGCAGTCATCGATATTTACTTGACATAATATGTATATGAAAGTTTTTGAAGATATAAATAGATTCAAGATATTCTCCAATTTTATGAAAATATCAATGTTTTGTATAACTCTTTTAACTTAATTTTCAATTCAAATAACTGCCGGAAATAGATACAAAGTATGGGTTAACAAAAATAATACACGAAAAAATCTATCTTTAACTATATTGTATTTTAGTCGTGTATTGTGTAGATAATTATAGTAGACTGAGTGACCTACATTTTCAAAACTTTCATTGCATTATTGGTATTATTTTTGTATTATTAAAATAGAATAGAAATGAATAAAACGATTTTCATGGCCAGAGATGAAAATAAATATGGGTAAACTGCATTGCTCTATACATATTATATTTCTAAGCCAATAAAATCTAAGGATTTCAAACGGTGCTCATAAAGAAAATGTTTAATATCATTTTTGATTAGTGAACAGTAGAATGAATACCCGCGATTTTTTGGAAAATGTATGTTACTCGGTGTATGACGTTATAGTCATGTATTTTGTACATATAATAGTATATAATATGATGTTATAATCGTGTATTATATGTTTTAATAATTTGGATTACTATAAATTTAGGATATAATACCACGAGAGCGAATAGTATGCCTGTTAAGGCAAGTCCTTCAAATTGTGATAACATTCTGAAATTTGACACAGTTAACAACAACAACAACGACATGGAATGGAAGGGCTGCATAAAATTTGGTCAGGGGAAGATAGCCATTTTGGTTTTCAATGTTGATATAATATTATATAGGAAAATAGGGAAAATTTGAAAATAACGAATAACTTTTTTATTATTCTTTTTAAATACATGGGGTGTTTTACCAACAGATAAAAACATATATGTATATAAAGTAGCGGAATACATACTCCATTTTCTGAAAAAATATTAATGAATGACGTCATAGACATTTTATCTTATTTTGAAAGCGTCATAGATAATATATGTTTTTGTCAATATCTCGAGAAGGAAACATTTTAGAGCCTATAAATGAAATTACCAACAGATAAAAATATATACATAATACTATAATACATCGATAGGCTGGTTTAAAATGTTTTAAAATGTTCATGGCCAAAATTGTTCATTTTCCCTCAATTTTGCCCTTTTTGGTTATGGGGCATCCATGAAGATGTTAAAACATTTTAGACCAGCCTATTCGATGCATTATATACTATACATATTTCCATCTGTTGGTAATTCATTTATGTTTTATTTCGAGATATTGACCAAAAACATATATTTTTGACGCGTTCAAAATGGGGTAAAATATCTATGATGTCATACATTGATATTTTTTTAGAAAAATAAGTATGTATTTGTATATTTATATATTTATATATTTATTATATATATGTTTCGATCTGTTGGTAAAACACGCCATGCCTTTAAAATAAATAATAAAAAAGTTATTCGTTATTTTCAAATTTTATGCAACCCTTCCATTCCATGTTTTTGATTCCTCAATGAATAACTGCCAAGTTTCAGAATGTAATAACAATTTGAAGGATTGATTCACTTAACAGACATACTAGCACCCCGAGTGTTTTTATAAGGTATAATTTATAAAAGCCATCTTATTTTTAATTTTAATAATATAAAATAAAATAAAGTGAGATAAGATTTAGCAAAAAATACCTTCTATAACTATTTTTATTGTGGGAAACCGAAGCCGTTGTATTATTTTTTCCAACTGTTGTATTATTTCTATAATACCACGGCAAAACATCCATATAACTATTTGAATGTTACTTATTAATACTACAGATATTTAATATATTATGACAGACTATATAGAGACATTATATCATGTAGATAATAATATATATATGATATGTATTATGTAGTAGATAATAGTATACCTATATGATGTTATATATGATGTAGTTAATAGTATATATTATGATGTTACATAGTATAATGTTTCTAATTCTTTGAATAACGGGGGTTCCAAACTCAAACTGATTACTTATGACAGTCTTGGTCAAATTAATTGCCTACTTTCGGTAAAATAAATGTTAAATTTTAAAATGAATTTTGAATTATAAATTGAACGCATTGACTTTGATTTTAAAATTATTGACACATGGTTGTGTTGTATATCTTTGTCTGAAATCATTATTATATATACCCATTTTGAAAATTTGTTTTGTAAATAAATGTTTTCATCGTGCGTGACATTGATATTTTACTTAAAGTGGGCAAATAATTTGACTGGGACTACTTTATAAGATGCACATATTTACATATTTTACATATTTACATATTTTAATACAATAAATACTATTTATATACTCAATTAGTTATGTTTGTGCTGTGTTGTATCTATCTATAAAAAATGTAGATAATTATCTCGATCTATACAATATTCATATTACTACATATAATAAAACTCGTAAATAAATACAAATTGTTGTCCAATAAAGTCTACTTATGAGATGGCTATATAATGTATTATAATTATACTTGATAACATTGTTTTTAAACAATATGTGGAAGGGGCGTATATAAACTATTAATATTGAGTGGGTGAAATGATCAATTAGTTAATTTATTTGTTTTAATTATTAATGCTTACTGAGTACCGAACCGCACATTACTGCTGTTAACTTTAACCATATAAGTCAAAACTTGTTCTAACATAGTATAACACCCGGTTCGTACATATAAAGACAGTATCTATAAAATGGTAATCTGTATTTAGTTTTATCATAAATATCAAAATATATATTAAAATCCCGCAGTCGAAGGTTGGGGCATTTTTGGGGCGTGTTTGACACCTCGCTCGGTATTTGCGACAAAATTATTATTATAGAAAATTTCTATATATCTTAATTAAAGAGATATTATCGATTTAGTTTACTTTATAGTAGTATAACGATATTCAAGCTATATTCGGTGAAAAACTAAATATTCCATGACTAAATATCTACCTTAATTCGGAAAAAATGGGTGCAAAATAACGCCGTTGCAAATTTGTGGAATAGTGCAACGGGAATAATCCTATAAATAAATTAGCTGGATCAAGTCAAAAATAATCTTGGCTACACTGATATCAACAGTAGAAGATATGGACAAGGTCATTGAGAAAATAATGAAGATTGTAACCCATCCAAACCTCACCGACCAAACAATCGAAATGTCAACCATGTTATCTTCTTTGGTTCTCTTAGTTGTGATACCAACAAAGGGGGCAGCGGAAAAGACATCAAAAGGCGAATAGCTCTACTATGATGAATCCAAACAACATGGAAAAACAAAATCATGCTAGCTTTTATCCACTTCTCGATCGTTATACCTGCGCTTGCGAAAGTTGGACCCTTACTCGAAATGAAATATCAAAAAGCATGCATGCATTTGAAATGTGAATTTGGCCCAAATAGAATGTTATTAAGATTAAATAATGTCACTTGACCACAACAACCAAAAATCTCAAGCAATGCATATACACCCATCACACCTGATTGACACGTCATCCACATAGGAATGCTCCAATATTCTGTGGCCACATCAGCCGAACAGAGAATGAGAGTAAACATACTGCTTAACTTCCTTACTATGTGAATACATTTTAGATGTCACCAAACCTCGAATAATACCACAATTAGGTGACGGACTTACATACAGCGATGATGATAAATGTAGAAATTAGATATCAATAATTGGTTTAAAGATACAGACGCAGCCTACGGTAATATGGGAAATTATTATAAATGCACAGTAGTATGTATGTATCTAAAACATGCGTACATAGTTTAAAAGTTGAGCGAGAATGACAAATTGGATATTCATAAATAATGCTAACACATTTTATAATTATAAGAGTAATTACGCTGGCTTAATTAATAAAATTAACATAAATTAATGATATTCGGTTTATCTCGTATAGATATAATTAGATGTATCAATGATAAGTTGCTATTTCATGTAAGCATACACATGTAAATAGCCTTTAGTTTAATACATACACTACATATATTGAAATATATTATGCTTTTCTGAATATACATAATATGTATACCTATCTATAGCAGGGGAAAAAACAATTTATGCTAATTTTATTCTATTCAATGACGGTTTAATTTCTGACTTTATAAAGTAATAAGTAGGTAAGTAGCATTATTATAATATTATACTAGTTTATTGAACAGCCATCGATATCTTATTTAGCGGTATTTAGACCCTCGAACATTTCTAACTCACAGACTTTACTTTGAAGAATTTGGAAAATAATAGAAATTGAAGTTGTGTCTTTCATAATTTTCAAGCGTTATGCTGTGTATTGACTTTTTATTGGTTGATCAACTGAATTTAACTTATTGAGAACACGTATGGTTCTCTATATGTTAAGCATACTCTTTTGGAATCCCCCGAGTTTCAAAACAATAGATGTCATGATAGGGTCAAGATCCCTCAGGAATAATGTTATTTCCATAAGGGTATATTGGCCCCCCTTTTAGACCTCGACCCCCCCCCCCCCCTCCTTACTGCGCCATCACTATAATATGACTTAATGGAACAAGGTATGACTGACTTA
>JAYRCC010093315.1:0-11046 GCA_036026455.1 Americanaplana fernaldi | reverse complement strand
ATAGATTAAATAAAAAAATAGATTAAATCAACAATTCAATGCTATTTTTACGCGTACATCTTTCCGTTACACCCTGTTACGGAGTTTGATAGCTTTTTATAGTTAAATTCAAATTCCGTAGCTGTACTCGATAATTTCTATTTTAATGCTAATATTTGTATATATATATGGGCACTGGATATGGGACAAATATATTCAGACATTAAACCAAAGTAGTGTATTTCCATCGATCATGGTGAAAAAACGAAACAATTTTGATTAGGACACGGTTCAACTTTATGTATCTACTCATTACCGTGCATTCACCAGTATTATAATTTATAGCCCGCGTCGGATAATTAATAGTGTCGCGAGTGAAATGAAATGAGTATTATTTTGTTACGTCATTATATTAAAGTGGATATTTACAAACCATCATTTTGTATGAAAATAATAATCTGATCAAGTTAAAAATTGCACAATACGTTTATATTATCATGGTTGAATTATTAGGGTATCACAAGTATGAGTACATTATTTTATTTGTCCTACAACGGGCCTCTAATGTTCGTCAATTTGACCTTTATATTTAAAATGGTGGTTGTAGTTATATCGGCAAGTTAATATTTCCACAAAAATATATTGTATCTTTTTTGAAAATGGTCATACATGGAGTGCACAATTGCATCTGTATGATAGATATCAAATATATAACGGTTTGTTATGTTGATGGTTCGAAACGACTGACACAACATTTACAATAATTCATTTTAATTTTGAAGCTCTTTCACTCAATAATAATTGCATTGCACCTTAATTAGCATGCACCAAATAATTTAATACAAAAAGTATTATTGTCTAACATTTATATTATTTGTACAAAACAATGTTGTCGAGTGTAATTGATGGTTATGTTTTGTTACACTTGAAAAAATATTAATTCTTTAAAATACATAAAATATTATTCCAATCATGCATATCATTTAATAAAAATTGTACAGAAATTGACAATCAAAATTATTTTACATTGACATTTATTTATTTAATAAAGCAATCGAAAATCATCTTCTTGCTTGAGGACGCATTCAAAAAAAATATTTAGCTATCTATAGAAAAGAGGAACGTCACGAGCGGAGCGAGTGACCTACATGGAGGTTTGGGGGCGAAGTGTTTGTATAATATATTCAGTTTTAGTTCGTTTGTTTGTTTACTTATTGTGCCCCAAATAAGGTACATGCATAGCTGCACGGGCCCACTAGTATATAACAATTTATTATTAAATAACACGAAACTAAAGTTGTGGCCTAGTAAATTGGTATACATGTGATATATTAACTGTTGTTATGAAGAATTAAGTACACAATAAATAGCAAAAAAGCATACCATAAATATATTAATATAATAAAGTACAAAATCAAAAAACGAACAATGTTGTTTTTTGTTCAAAATATCAAGCAATCCGTTCCCATATTTATTGAGGTTTGAGATGCATTATTCATCTAAATAACGTATTTTAATGTATTATTAAGTCGAATATTGACTTCTTTCTCATTGCCACATGACATGACATTATCATTAGAAAGGTCAAGGTAAGACGATAGTTGCTTTGATCACAAACTTTCAATTTTGAAAACCAAATTTAAAAAAATAACTAATCATTGAGATGAATTCCTTTTGCAGTTTTCGTCACAAGAAATCAGTATATAATCACTCATAGTCATAGTTGAATTTCGCTACAGTACCATAATGTTATCAATAATGTATGCATGTATTATAATGGCATCCATTCACGAGTCCCATGACATTATTTTTGCTTGAAAGTGCACACAATAAATATACTAAAGTAATACTATTTTTTCAGTTTTCTGTTCCATAATTTATCCAACTATTCTCTGGAGATTTCAAATTCATTAAAAAGAGATTCTGGGCATTTAATCTACTCCGTTAGAGTATATTATTTTTCATTTATTCTACTGCAATTAAACTCGATTTTTATTTATTTGTTCAACCAACTTATTGAAGGCATACTATTTTATTTGGGCAAGAATATAAATAATATTTGTTTCGATGTCGGAGATAAATAGACTAAGAATAAACTCGTCTCCGCTACGCTACGAATTGTAGATTCTGACTATTTATCTCCTCCACTAGTGACCAACAAAGTTTTTTCATCACGAGTGATGAAAAAGTTTTGCCAGTCACGTGACGCATAATAACTTTTCACAATTTTGATAATCATTGAGAACAACGGAGAACAGTGACATTTTGTTTTAGAAGTGAGGCATTTTTTCCATTTTCCAATCTTCCAGTGATATTTCCCTCACTGTCAAATCTAAACATGTTTAAATACAGAGCTCTCTCCATAAAAACTCACTGTTAAATATAAAAATTGTTTGAATATTACCACAGAATTCTCATTTAAAAAAAATTAAAATATTAATTATGAGTGAGGAAATTAATTTTGAGTGAGGAATTTTTTTGACCATCGAATTTGAATGCGAAATAACATAAAAATTATGAACAATATTGTATTCTCTTATTCAAATATTTTTGTGGTGAAATTAATATAACAAACGAATAATAGAAATATAATTGTTTAAAAAATTGAAATGCATAGAAAAAAATTACATTCCTTCATTTGTATACTCGGAAATCTATTATTAGTGAGGTGGCTTAGTGTCATATTTTCAGATAATCGTTAGAGAGCGGATAAAAGCAATCAAGTTAGAATAGGAGCCCTCTGAAATTATTTTTATATACACGTAAAAACACAAATTTAAAATGGCGGCTTTTACTATCTCGAAAAATACAAAAAACTTTTTTATTATTCATTTTGAAGGCAAATAATAAATTACCAACAGATAGAAACATATACATGAAGCATCGAAATAAATGATTATTTTTAGAAAAAATATTCATGTATGACGTCATAGACATTTTACCATATTTTGAACTCATAAAATGTAGGTATATGTTTTTTGTCAATATCTCCAAAAGGAAGTATTTTAGAGCATATAGATGTATTATCAACAGATAGAAACATGTACCTAATACATCGAATAGTATGGTTGAATAAACTCAAAAATGTTCATGGTCTATTTGACACATTTTGACCATAGAGTGACCCATGAACATTTTTGAGCTTATTCAACCATACTATTCAATGTATTAGGTACCTGTTTCTATCTGTTGGTAGTACATTTATATGCTCTAAAATGCTTCTATTTTGAGATATTGACCAAAAGCATATACATTTTATGAGTTCAAAATATGATAAAATGTCTATGAATATTTTTTCCGAAAAATAATCATCTATTTCGATGCTTCATATATATATTTCTATCTGTTGGTAATATATTATATGCCTTTAAAATGAATAATAAAAAAATTATTTGTATTTTTCGAGATACGGTATTTGTATATAGTAAAAGCCGCCATTTTGAATTTGTGTTTTTACATGAATATAAAAAATAATTTCAGAGGATTCCTATTCTAACTTTGATTGCTAGGCCCTAAGGTATCCTTATACCAAAAATGGTGCTTTTATCCACTCTGTAACGATAATTTCATTAAGCCATCACACTATATGAAACTCGATCGCTGCGCTCTCTCTCTCGTAATAATAGATTTTCTCGTATAGAAGCATCACTTTTCCAATTTCAGGAAAATAAACATTATTCTACCTTTTAAAAAGTTAGCCGAAATGTAGTTAGATAGTTTATGCACTGCGCGTCGATTGTAGATAGTGAGATTTGACGTGTCGACGACAATATGTTATCTATATACACGTTGTTTGTTCATAGATTTACATAGTGCATAGGGGTAGCCCAAAAATATTAAATTTTGAAAATTATATTAATAAAAAAATTAATAATATTTCAATAGAAAATAGTTTGAACTATACTTCTGTGGAATATAATTTTATTATTACATTATCTATGGAATAGATACACACGTTTCGCCTTCTGAATACATTTTCTTGATTTCTTAATTTGAAATGTATTTATAAGGAATTAATAGTATTTTAATACTTAGGTACCTAAAATTGGGATAAAAATGTATATATCTGAAAATATGTGTGACTATTGTATAACAGTGAAGGATTTTGTTGCTTGATATTACTATTTTAAAAATGGTACGTCCTAATACTGAGAGAGTAAATATTTTTGTCCAATCTGAAATTGGAATGGCTGGCATGTCTGCTGTGTTGGAATGGCTGGCATGACGTCTGCTGTGGTAATTAACTCAGTATTATTGTACACCACTTGGACCAGGTATATACAAAGTGGTATCTGAAAGGCTAATATGGCAATTTGTTCAAAAATATGGAGATGATAAAACTCACCAATTAAAAAGGAAACCATCAAACAAATAGTAGGATATGGACATGAAAATATTGATGATAATCGACTTCTAGAAGCAGCTGACAAACACATCTCAATTGAAAGTATTAGTCAAAAGATTTATTTTTAATTAGCTGACATTTTTTGGGCAACCCTACCTGGCTGTATACATATACATGTCTATTAAATTACATCGAATGACATAATTATAATGAGGCACAATTTGTGTTTTGATTATTTCTGATTATTAATTAGCAAACAGTCAGTAATTTTGTGATATATAATATGTTAATCATACCATTTAATATGTACATACATATGGGTCATTTAGCAAATAATAATGAATAATTTATGCAAATGAAGCTTTCATTCTATCTCAGAGTATAAGATTGATGCAAGTTATGATATCATTGTCATAGATCATTTATTTCGTTAGATTGATTATGTTAGTGTCATCGTATCTCCATCGTCTATTTTGCAGTGGAATATGTGGTTTACTTTTGATTTCACAACACGTCTCCTCCATTATTTCTACCGACACTGAGATGGTGAAAGAACAACTCAAAAGCATTGATTTCCCCGCGTATACTGTTGATAAGATGAAGTTAATTCCCCATGGTGTAAATCTAATAAATCTAGATCCCACGAATCAACGTTTATCAATGTACATGTATTTTGTACTATATTGGAAAGATCCGCACGTGAAGGGGTGGAATAAAAATGGACCATTTAAGAAACGTTATATTTACATTCCATCTGAAGACTTTCCTTTACAGGGTGTAGTAAGTGAGAATGGTTATATTGAAGATCAAAAACCGCGCATTTTATTATGGAACGATAGGTATTTTCAAATGATATATTATTTCGAAATGAGTCTGGCGTGTTCTCCTAAAGGTGGAACTTATCCTAGTGATATTATTGAATGTACAAATGCCTTTTATTTCCGCCAATTTCTGCTAGCGAACATCTCTAATCTCCAACGTGGCCTAAAAATTGACTGTTATGTAAATTGTTCAAACGTTAACTTATTTTTAATGGACCAATTAGATAATTTTAGGTGGAAATATTTGGATTCAAAATTTGAAAGAGCATATAGTAATCTCCTTGTACTCAAGATGACATTTCAACGTCAAGTAACACGTCAATATTATCTAGTTTATACCTTACTGATAGTCTTTGAATTAGTTACTCTCTCACAATTTATTCTACCAATTACACAACGTGAGAGACTCCTGATGGCTTTGCTAGAGTTATTTGGTCTCTCCCTACTCATGTACTATACATATGATAGAATCATATCGGAGCATCTCTTCATACTGGCTTTCACCATGCAATGCTTCATGATCTTGTGGACACTCACAGGGCAGTGGCTGTGGTCTCAGGAGAGTAAAGGGCCTCCATGGTTGCGCCAAGTGCTCTCCTACTGCCCTTTTGTCGACCGGATCCGCATGAGTGAGGCTACGGAAGAAGAGGATAGAGTCATTCATTTAGACAAAGGGGTTACTTCTTCAACTAATTTCAAGGTGGAGTTCTCTGCTAGTTTAGCAAGCTTGTCCGAATTTAAGGAATCACAAGAGAACATGGGTGATACGGTGTGGCCGGCATTTTGTTTGTGTCTGGACAGACTTTTTTTCTTGATATTCTTTGCACTTTTTACTATTCTTGCATGCCTGCAATTTATATTTTAATATTTTATGAATACATTTCTAAACTATTTTGTAAGATAAACACTTGATATTATATTATTACAAAGTGTCATTTTAATGTTTCAACATATTTATATTGTGAGATTTAATTAATTTATTTATATCTCATGCCTTGTATCTAAATTTCAAACACGATATTTTTTCACTCCTATTTTGAACATATGTAAATCACTATATGTCAATAAATTAATTTTTGTTAAAAGTCTTGGTAGATTATCAAACCTATATATTTTCAGAAACGTTAGGACATAGGCAATCTGAAAATACATGTTTGCATTTCGGACATTGCATAGCTAGTCGCCATACTTTATAAAAGCATAAACATCCTAAATAAACTTTTCATTAATAATTTATAATGCATATTGTATACTACTAATAGAGAGAAATATATTATACAAAGTTTCGAAATACATGATTATTTCTTTCCCAAAAATATTACTGTATATTATATATAATATGTCGTCATAGCCATTTTAATATATTTTTAATGCATCTGTTTTAAAAAAAAGTTTTAGTCAATATCTGAAAAGGTAAAATTTCAGTAGCCTATACGTTAACGTATTACCAACAGATAGAACTATTATATAGCTATTAAAACAATCGCAAGTCCATGACATTTTTTGTAATACGAAACACCATGATGGGGTCTGAGAGACCCTATGATTTTACTATATAAACTGGCGAAAGTTATTAATTTCGATGATATTCACTGTTTCAAAAAAATGAGAATTATTTGTCAACCAAACTGTTTCTACATATAAATAAATAAATACGAACAAATAAGAATATTCTATACACGCGGAGTTTGAAAATCAAGTAATTTTTTTTATTAAAAAACATGGAAAATACTATATTAAAAAATTTTTTGAGCAACAAAATTATAAAATAAGTCGTACATATAAATACAACTTCTCATAAAATGTTTAGGCGATTGATAATTTACTTTTTATTTCATCGCTAAAAATATACCTTAAAGGGTCTGTCAGACCCCACCATGGACTTCGAGTGTTAAATAGAATAGTATGGTTAAATATGTTCAAAAAATCTTTGTTGAGTCCGTAGTTAAAATGTGTTAAAATGTACATCAATTATTCCAAACAACGACGCAGAAAGTAAAATAAATAACTGCTTAATTTAATTTAAATTTCCATACTTTTTGGAAAACAAAATACGAGAACATTCGAGTACAAAAAAATAAGAGTAGGTAAAATATATTTACAATATTTTGAGACTTGAAATTGAGACTGAATCAAGTTTTTCATTTTATGTGACAGTTATAATATGTTAATTGTTAATAAATAAATACATTCAAAGTGTTTTAATTAACAGAATTTTTCAATTGTTTCCACTATTTTGCTAGAGATTGTACTAATTAATATGTTGCTTGTTCTTCCTCTCTACAAATTTCTTGTAATGCAGCAGCTCGTTGTTTTCTTATTCCCAATTCTTTTGATTTTCTCATTGCCCCCTCTGTTAATTTTTCTTTGATAAAGTTGTTGTATAGCGTTGTACGTACCTAGTGAGAAACTAATTTGAAATATGTTTACATATTTTGTAAATTGGTCGCCAGCAATGTCTTATTTTCGATGCCCGAACCTACATTTTGGGGCGTAAGGAATGTGGAGGCACTATCTAAAATACACGCTCCTAAAAAGGATAAAAATTGGGCCACATGTCATAACTTGTATTCGTGACGAACCTGGCTTTGTAGTAGGTATGTTGTTTGCTGTTACATAATCTATACTATGGAATGTCTAGATCAATATTCCGTTAGGTGGCCTCTTGTGATCTATTCATATTGTTTCAAACCGTAAATATGAAGTACCTTGACAACTTCGATTTTTTATATGAAAAAATGATAACTAATTAATATCTGATTGTTTCTACTCATTATTTATCATGCTGCGCTGGTTCAAAAATCAATATGAATATTTCAATATGAAAGCCCGAAAATCCTAAACAACTTTTTGTTGTACTATAATAATGTGAATTGATTGGTCAGTAAGTAGTATACTGTCGAGTAGAAATCAACAACCATAGACATTTGCAGCAATATTTCACACGATCAATACATAGTAGGTACGTACCACAGAGTAACGAAGTTCTGTGGTACGTACATGGTCATCAATAACTTTTTTATTATGCATTTTAAAGCCATCTAATATCGCAGCTAAAAAGCAAGAATATTGTATCCGCCAAATATTTTACCAAAAGCATAAAGGCAGTTTTGTGTGTAAACGGCTTGGGTGAGATATATCATTTCTAGGAATATCCATTTCTTGACCTAAACATTTCATATTACATCTTTATGTATAATAATTATGATTTTTCAGCAAATTTTTCAAAAAATGTTATAAATTATAAATTAGCGGATACAATATTCTTGTTTTTAGCTGCGACATTATTGGTATTATTTTTCAAGTAGTTTCAGTTTCAGTTTCAACAAAAATGTATTTGTTTGTAAATGAATGCAATATTCATCTCTTCACATTTTAATGAATTAATCAAAGTAGACAAATCTAGATAGGTATTAGGTATTCATTATTTAGGGGTTCTTTTTAATAAAATACCTCATAGAAATACCCTTTTACGGTTACTAAATTGGGGCATTAAGAAAGGACCCTAAAAGAGTACGCGCCAAGATCCCTCGAAAGAACCCCTTTTTAGGCTGAAAAATACTATTATTTTCCAACAGAGTATAGCGTATGGCTCAAATGTAGAATTACTTTCACAATGAAATACATAAATTGGAGCGTCTATTTTGTATATGTATCTACTTATTTTGTCTAGAATGTTCGGCTTCATCGCTCGCAAATCGATCGTCACGGAGAACACGTGTCACATCTTCAGCGAATGCGAACTTGGTCAACCTGCCATTGCACTGGTCGATTTCGTGGCCCGCTATCTTCTCAACCAATCGAACTGAATACTCAGAACTTCACATTGTATATTGTATACCGCTAATATGGCATAGTATATTGTGACTCCACACAGTAGGTATGTGCAAAGGGATTGAACAGTAGTGGGCGTTTTTATGTACACTTGGAAACAATAAATATACATTGTTTGTTTGTTTTTGCATGAAGATATATACATACATTATACCTACACACTATAATAACTCACATAATATAAAAAATGTCTGTACATAGGATACTATATCTAATACGATACATTTTCAGGTACTATTCATTTACTGTACTATGTATTTACATTACATACTATTTTATTTTTTTTATTTATGCTTACAGATGTACATTGTCATTACTCAAACCAAAATATTACGATCCGAACGATCTCTATTGTAAAATACCTACCTATAAACCTACATTAAATCGATATACTTTACGATTTTCATTACACGTACTTTATGTACTTATTATTTTAGATAACACCATGAAATACACTCATACTACTATTATATTACAGTACACGATTCATACACTACAATATTACATTATATTGATAATAATAATTGAAGTATTATATATACATACTACATACAGACTCTCGCTCGCTCGCTCGTACAGCCATGCTGCGGAGTGGGCTGCTTGATTGTACATTATCGATTGAAAACCGCGACCTCTCAACACTTATAAAACTACTGTATTTACTTATTTTGACAAAAAACAAAGACATATATTATGTACCGCACGCTAACGCAAAATTGATGTGCCAATGTAAGATTTAATTTAATTTAATTTAAAGTTTAGTGTAATTATGTTATTGTTTTTATATACTACTTTTCAGATTGTTGAGTAGTATTTTTCTAAATATAAATAATTGTAGATATTTGAAATTGCAATTGGGAACATTTGCACCTATTATAATAGTTGCTCCATTACACATTTTGCACCATTTGCGTTAGAGCGTGCGTATTATACCATCTGATCTATTATAATTACTTACAATACGTATAAAACTATACTTACCTACATATTATATCCACATGTAAAGTAAATTTAAAATATTTTTATAGAATTTTTAGTCAATATATCGTATCTAAAATATATATACCTATATACCTACCTACATATGTATCAAATACACGTATATAACTTTTCACACAAACAAAGTAGCGTATGTACCTACTCTCAACTACTACTACTATATCATAAACGTGCTTCCACTTATACACCATAAGTATTTGTAACTAACAGACTACCCATGTTATAACGACACAATAATATATGTCAACAAATATCCTTCAGAATATCTATTAATACATTTGTCAAAGCTAAAGTATAATATCTTACTTATTATAGTCCTTATGGGGGTTAGAATGTTTCTTCAGTAGAGAATATGCTCCATGTATATCTTACCAATTAATTAATTAATGGAAGTAGAGAAATTGCAATTTTACAAATTAATTTTTAGATTTCAAAGTTTTGATTTTGAATTAATTTTGAAATTTTGAATTTTAAAAATTGGAAAGAATTAATTTATTTCAAATTAAATTAGAAATATGTCAAATGTTTCATTCACTTCTGGTTGGTGTGACAATGATCCATCCACCGTTACCACCTGTGCCATGGCGCACTAACAGCACTTACAGCGCAGTGTCATGTTAGCGTTCAACATTTTCAAACTGGAATTGCATATTTCACTCGTGTTAGCCCTCTAGCCCTCTTCATAGTGTTCCATTTCGTTATCAATTCAACCCACATACTAACTTTCACTCGGACCAATGAATACTTACATTAACAATTCATACCTATAATACATTATACGTACTTTCATAATAGTAATGGCATTAATAACTCTCTCTCTCTGCTCTCTCTCTCTCTCTCTCTCTCTCTCTATTCCCCCCCTCTATCTCTCTGATCCATATACATACCTATTATATACCTACATACTATACGATAAAATATACTGAATATTTATTCATATCTCATATTTTATATTGTTTTCTTTCATAATTTTTTTACTGCTTAATTAAATTATTATTACCTACCTATTATAATACTATACATATTATTATATAAGTAAGTATACAGACATACATAATATTTAATTTA
>JAYRCC010092204.1:0-11072 GCA_036026455.1 Americanaplana fernaldi | reverse complement strand
TTGTTGCTGATGAAAATATCTGTTCTAAGACTAAACGTGTTAAAGAAACAGCTATTGAGAAGAACACATACCTGGGCAAAAGTTACTTTTTAGAAGAATGTTTGAAAATAACGTGGGAAGAACATGAAAAAATAATGATTATTTTGCAAAAAAATTGAAAATTTGGTCGATCAAAAAGCTGCGAGTGACTTAGTAGCTACAAATGAATTATATATGCTTAGTGACTATTAATTAACAGACATTTTGATTATTAACTTTTCTATTTACATGTTATATTTACATATTATATATACTTACATAATATTATAATGTGTACAACTATTAGATACATTTATTTGTTAATAAAATACAAGAGTTTACGGAATAAAACAGAGTTTAAACTTTTAATAAATTTGATTATAATTCACGTGGGGGTTTCTCAACCGTATGTAATGTACATTGAATTATATATTAGTGAAATATTGACGAATAAAAGCATTTCTGAAAAGATTACCTCTTGGTTGTCATTATCAATTTGCTGACAGTACTTTTACCAACTTTTATAAAAATCTCCCACACAATTCTGTAATCAATTGGTTGCAAAGAAACGCAAAGTAATGTACAATTTTTCTTCTAAAGAAAGTCCCCATATTTTCCCACTTTCGGAAATAAAATTACGAATTTCATTAGCAAGTTCACCAAAACCAATCTTACTAATAGTACTAATCATTGATTATTTTCATCATCTGTTGAGAAACAAAACTACAATTTTAGTCAATGATTAAGTCGTGTAGTAATTTACTACACGGTTGAGAAACCCACTCTAAATTTTGAACGAATTACAACACAACTTTTGAAATTGAAATCATAGTCCTAAATCATCTTATATGTATGATAATTATGAGAAAAAACTACATATACATACTGTTTTCCTACCTAGTCCACGAACTTATTGACTGGCCCTCGTAGTAGGTATTTTTTTCAAATATGTTATAGTACCTATACATTTTGTATTTTTAACGGTGTGTAACGGCGTGCAATCTATATATAAGCTTTGCTACCTGTATATTTATTTTGTACAAGTCCATTTTCAGTGTCAGTTTGGATTCTAGTTGTGTTGAGCATATTGTTGACGGGGCTGGTGACCTACCTCATGTCCAAAACATCCGCCTTCTCGGCCTGGAATCTTCTTGTGGAATTCCGTGTCTTCGAGGAGGTCCGTTTACAAGAGAATGTTTGGAGCGCCATTGGATCTTTCTTACAACAAGGTCAGTTGTTATTTAATCCGTCATTCCATCACTGTGGCATTATATTAGTTTTTTTAATTATTTTTTCTATAACATTTAAAATGTTGGTACTGCAAGTTAGTAAAAATGTATTTTTGCAAATAGAAATATTTCTGGACAAAGAATAGCACTGCATGCGAGATAGAGAATGAATACAAGGGCAATTCTACAATAAATCCCACATTAGTAATGATTTTAAAAAATGGTTTCTCATGATTTGTTATTTATAGATAAAAAAGTAATAACATCTTAACATTGGAAGGGCGAGAAAAACGGTATACTTAGACCGACGAGAAGAATCATACGACGCAATTATTTTTATACCCATTTGCGACTAAAATAGTCGCTTGTAGATCGTAAGAAATCGGTTTATGGTCGCCCTATAGTCGGACGACAGTTTAAAGCGTATTGAACGGGTGACGACGACGCGACTATGAGGTGGGAGACTACAAAGGGCGTAGTCGGGACGATTGTGAGGCGACAGAACTGGTTATATGGGACATGATGACCTTTTATTGTACTTTGTATTGCCAACACCGCGTGATACTATATGTGGTTTATGTGGTCCCACTAGACTACACCGTCTATAAATATCTCTATATTTTAGTACCTATTCATGAATAGTTTGATTTTATAGAACGAGACTTTTATCCCTATACCATGTCTTATTTACTTTCAATAGTTGATTAATGTAATTGAGACCGGAAGGTCCCTGTTGACCACTATACAGTAGTGTTCAAAATAAAAAAAATATTAGATTAACGTGTGTTAAACAAAATTTCTAACTTTTAATACTTTACCAGACCATAAACGTTTTCGCCATTATTGTGGTCAACAGGGACCTTCCGGTCTCAATTATTTTATTCAACTCATAGTGTGAAAGAGTAATCCAACCAAATTTATTTATCTGTATAATATTTATCGCGATAAGTGTGTATTATACGTAAAGATATATAAAAAAAACTAGACTCCTGGAAATGGAAAGTTCATGTTTTATATTACAGTGAACACTTCATTATTAGGAACCATGGTTATCTTTGACAAATCTATAAGATTTAATATTTGAATTTAAATTAATATTTCTATTTAGTTTTGCAAATGCACAATAATGGCGAAAACGTTAATGGTCTGGTAAAGTATTGAATGTTAGAAATATTGTTGTCAAAGTTTAACACACGTTAACCTAATATTTTTTGATTTTATATACAATCAGTTGTTGTTTTTTGGCAATTCAAATGTTGAAGAATCTGTTAGTATACGATATAAGCATTAAACGCAGGATCACTTTCAATTCATTTCAATTAAGTCAACTCAACCATAGAGTAGGTCTTTACTCTGTGAACTCAACTATATAATCTTGTACCACGACTTATTTACAACAATAAACTATGTACCTAAGAGGGGAAGCTAAAACCAAACCTACCATACGCAATATAACTCGAAAATATAAAGGGGATAGATGGTATACCTATACCCATATAATAATAATTATGCCAATTCAATTTTCATCATACACAACGTTTCAATCAATAACCAATTTATTTTAAATTGTATTGATTATTAATATCAGACGAACTAATCTAAGCAAATAAAACCAGCAAACAAACATATATTGTGAATTCGTATATTATATACTCTATATTATATTATTTATTATGTTGGGGAATATTGGTTTCAATTTGAAAATCCACCCATTAAATGATTCGTGAAACAGATTGTACCTACCTTCTATAACAAGTAAATCATATGTGTGTATAATTGAACGGCGGATCTACCTTTGTTTTAACCCTCTAAACCCGACAAAAAAAAGTTACGTTTTGTACGATGCAGGGCCTCTGAGGCCCTATTTTAAAAAATGAATTAAACACGTTTTAAAAGCATTTTTTTTAAGAAAACAACTTTACTTCAATGTAAAATAATTATTTCTTATATTCAATATATTTGTTAATTGCATGTACATAAAAGTACATAGTCTTTATATATAAAAGTACATTACACAAGAGAAAATAAAGTTATGAGTAGTTTAATCCATATATTATATCTAAAGAATCAAAATAGACAGTTGTAATATACCTATAGTGGATACATTAGTAAATATTAACTACAAAACTAATATGTTGGAATAAGATATCATACATTACACATTATTATTATAAGTCAGGAAATACACAAAAGTTTTCAGTCACTTACTGAGCACAATTATTGCAGATAAGATAACTATGCTCACCACACACTGGATTGTCACATTGACTGCAGACCAACTTTGATTTTCTGTGGCGACGATACGGGCAAGAGTGGCAACGCCTTCTGGTTCTCTGGGCACCAGCTGGTGGAGGGGGAGGTTGAGCATTATCTTGGGGTCCCTCATGCGCTTCTTCTGGTAGTAACCCTTTGGCCAGTTGAAGGAGAAACTTGCGTCTACGATGTGGAGAGTTGTTACCAAACTGAGGGTGCACAGAGATAAACAGAACAAAAGCATTGTAGGCAGCAATGTCAATGATATTCTCAAACAAGGTAACTGGCCAGCGCCTGCACTTTCTTTTGGTGGAATATGTCCGAACAAGCTGGTCTAAGGTATCAACACCGGCTTTGTTTACGTTGTAATGGAGAATCATCTCAGGCTTGTGTGGAGGTTCAGGTTGGCGTTCATTATCCTTGTGTTGGCTAGAAAGGAGTATAACCGATTTGTTCCTCTTAGGTACGTAAGAGACCATAGTTAGATGCTCCTGAAATCCAAATAGACTAGATTCCACCTCTCTTTCTGGTCTAGCAAGCATCTGAGGTGGAATGTCAGGTTTGTTTTTACGGAGAGTGCCATTGTAGGTGATATTCCTACCAAGAAGAGCATGAACTAAAGGTACACTTGAGAAGAAGTTATCTCCAGTGAGATGTCGCCCTGAATTAGTGAGATAATCTGTTAACTCAAGAACTACTCTAGAAGCTTGTCCAACTTCCCGACGAGGCCCATTTCGACCTGTATAGACCTGCAGGTTGGAGCAATAGTTGGTCTGGGAATCCGCTACAATCCAAATCTTTATCCCATACTTTCCGGGCTTGTTTGGAATGTAAACTTTGAAAGGGCATCGCCCTCTGTACGAGAGCAGCTGCTCATCGATCGTGATATTTTGGCCAGGTTTGTAAGAGCTGCGACACTTTGTAGCAAATAATTCGATCAGTTCACGAATTGGTGCCAGCTTATCATCGGCCCGTCTTTCTATTCTAGTGGTACGATCATCGAAGCGTAGGTAACTTTGTAGTTTTTGGAATCTGTCTCTTGACATGGACTTTCCAAAAATTGATCTGCCATCGGTTTTACTCCAGAGCTGAGAGATTGGTTCATTTTTAGCCCTGTAGACTCCTGCTAGAATTAGTAGACCAATAAATACATAGAGTTCGTCCCTATCAGTGGCTTCCCAGTCATCTACTTGACGCCTTGCTTCAGCATTAGTATGAGTAACTATCATATCCACCATTTGATGATTGATGAATATTTTGAAGGCATCTCCAGAACTCCTGCCGCAACCAGCTTCCAAAGCTTGTCTGGTAGGACCAGCTGCCTCCCTGATGATATTCTGTTGGCGGGCACGGCCTCTGTTTTGAAGTGGTTCTTGCAACCAAACCTGTCCGTTTCTGGATATCAGTCGACCTGGTACAGGAGGTTGATTGTCTGGTAATTCATCATCAGAAGAAGACGACTGAGCATCTGAGAGAATGGCATCCTCCTCATCTGAATCAGATTCTAATTCACTGACGGTGTCTTCTGAAAAACAAATATATTGAACACCATAAACTATAAGTAATTTAGACTATAATTATCACTACCGGCGAATTCTAAGGTTGGGGGGCTGAAGTATATTTCGATTCCAATTTGGACCCCCCCTGCTCAAAATCCTGGATCCGCCCCTGCCCCCCCCCCAACTTTGAAAACGTTCCGCCGCTACTGATTATAATAATTCATTTATTACAAATCATTTATTATAATCTATGTATCTCAAAATATAAAAAAATAGGCTTACCATCAGCACTTTCTCTATCATCATCAGCATTCCAAAGTTGTCTAACAGCAGCCACGGCTGCTGCTCTTCGTGGTCTCCCAGACATATATTATATAGAGAGAGGTTACTTGGTCGTGTAAAAAAGTACTGAACGTAAAACTAAGATAATATTATCCAAAACTATGAGTTTATATATCGTGAAATAGTTGTTTGGAAATTCCAAAGATATTTCAAATTTGCTGTGTCATGATTGGAGCAAAATATACTTGGTGTGAGTGGATGACGCATAAACATCATTCATATTTATACAATGATTTATTTTCAATAAAATATAATATAATGCTAGCTATTGGAATCATAGATAAATAGTTAAATATCTATGATTGGAATGTAGGGCCTCTGAGACCCTGTGTCGTACATAACGTAACTTTATTTTCAATCGATTATATTTTATATATAGATGAAAATACACTGCTTTGCATTTATGAGTAAATAGGATTCAACCTAGGGATGGATGTTATGAAATATCTAAGCAAAAAATAATCAAATAAAAAAGTTATGAGATTTTGAAAAAAAAATAGGGCCTCGGAGGCCCTCGTCGGGTTTTGAGGGTTAATGTCAGGTATTCATTTAATGTCTGCTTTTTTCAAGATTAATTTACCTGGTTAGAATACAAATTATACCACGCTTTTACGGACATAAATGCAAAATCCACGGACGCGTCCGACTCCTCGGATTCTTGCATTTATGTCCTAAAAAGCGTGGTTTAATTCCTATATTTATGTGTTTTTGTTAATTTAAAAAACATTATGTCTATCTATACACTGAAACAAATTTTATTTTTTTAACGACTGAAACTAACCGTTAAAAAAGATCGAAAACATATAATTTATAAAGATTTTTGGATATTATTTCTTAATTTGGCCACATTCTGATTCTAGTTGCTAGCTTTATTTATGCAAAATTCAGCTGGCTTACACTATTAGGTATATTTATTTCTAATTATTTCTAACGGAAAAATATTAATATTGATGAAAGAAAGTTGCATATTAAATAAATTATGTTTTTCATAATAGGTACTACTTTCAGTAGTAAATGTAAAAAATGCAAAATTATATAATTTATTTTATTCGAGCACTTTTTTTCGGGCATAATTATTAAATTACACTTATCAAAAATCCCCGCGGTTCTAACTTCGTGAGAATTCAAGATGGCGTCCGAAATGGCTTCTCTTATTCTACTGACATATATTTTTTCTTGCTGACACAACGCAACTTTTGATATAATCTGTATTCTTTTTTTTAATTGATTTTCTTTCTCGGCCTTATGTTGACCATGAGTTACCTGGCATAACATTTGGCATATCGACTAGAACCCAACACGTTATTCTATCACTGAATAAAGTTACATCCATATTTTTCATCACATTCTATAGGTTCGACAAGTCTTTGATTCATGCCTCGTCTTAATTATAAAACGTTAATTAAGTCACTATATTTGAATTCGAGCCTGTTTTTGCGCAAATTCTTTTATTAGAATCAAGGACTTGATTAGAATATGGCACTCATGTTATTAGTACAACAGGAGATATATTCGTCAAGCTACAAATACTCCTCTCTCATAATTCAGTAAATGGTGCTCTATCCCTAATATGATAAAAAGTTTAAGGGCCCCTTAAGAGCAACCCTTCATCCCCTATACCTAAGGCGAGTTCCCTTTATATGAATAATCATTGAAATGAAGCCGTTACCCTAAAATCTATTTCTACCGAAGCGATGGCGGAAGGTTTGATGGATATCTATATAGTCGTATCGGAGTCCCAGAAGAGGTGTTGAGTGATCAAGGCACTCAGTTTGTTTCTGAATATATGAAAGAAGTATCACGACTACTGAGTGTAAAGCAACTGACAACAACACCATATCACCCGATATGCAATGGACTGGTGGAAAAATTCAACGGTGAAGAGATTGTGCAGCGAACAGCCTCGCCAATGGCATCGATATCTCAATTCGGCTTTGTTTGCTTATAGAGAGGTTCCTCAAGAATCAACAGGATTCTCACCATTCGAACTACTTTACGGACGTACCGTACGGTCTTATGCATATTCTCAGTGAGATCTGGACAACGAAGACGAAAGATAAATAAGGGAAAACAAGCTATCTGTATTTATTTGAACTGCGTGAAAGATTAGAAGATGCCATGAAGGTCGCACATGATGAGTTAGCGAAAAGTCAAAATCGATACAAACATTTTTACGACAAACGATCAAAGAGACGAACGTTAGAAGTTGGGGACCGTGTTCTGATCCTTCTCCCTACAGACATAAACAAGTTGCTGATGCAGTGGAAGAGTCCATGCATGATCAATGAAAAATGTGGGTTGAACGACTACGGAGTATAGGTTGGGAATACAAGCAAAGTCTATCAACCTGCTACAAAAGTATATAATTCGCAAACCCACAGAACTGTCAGCATCAAGTCTGTCGCCCATAGTAGCATCGACGCTAAGATATCGAATCCAGCAGAGGTAAAGGATACAATCGAAGAAGACGGCCAGTTGATACCGTTGATCAATTTGAACACGGAAGAGGAAACAGAGGTTAAATTCGGAGATAAAAAAATATCTGACATAGTGAATCGATTCAAAGATGAATTCACGCCGGAACCAAGATCTAACTTGTCTACTCACAAAATCAAATTAAATTCATACACGCCAGTTAGATCGAAACCCTTATGCAATACCATATAGTACGTAAGAGACTATAGTTAGATGCTCCTGAAATCCAAATAGACTAGATTCCACCTCTCTTTCTGGTCTAGCAAGCATCTGAGGTGGAATGTCAGGTTTGTTTTTACGGAGAGTGCCATTGTAGGTGATATTCCTACCAAGAAGAGCATGAACTAAAGGTACACTTGAGAAGAAGTTATCTCCAGTGAGATGTCGCCCTGAATTAGTGAGATAATCTGTTAACTCAAGAACTACTCTAGAAGCTTGTCCAACTTCCCGACGAGGCCCATTTCGACCTGTATAGACCTGCAGGTTGGAGCAATAGTTGGTCTGGGAATCCGCTACAATCCAAATCTTTATCCCATACTTTCCGGGCTTGTTTGGAATGTAAACTTTGAAAGGGCATCGCCCTCTGTACGAGAGCAGCTGCTCATCGATCGTGATATTTTGGCCAGGTTTGTAAGAGCTGCGACACTTTGTAGCAAATAATTCGATCAGTTCACGAATTGGTGCCAGCTTATCATCGGCCCGTCTTTCTATTCTAGTGGTACGATCATCGAAGCGTAGGTAACTTTGTAGTTTTTGGAATCTGTCTCTTGACATGGACTTTCCAAAAATTGATCTGCCATCGGTTTTACTCCAGAGCTGAGAGATTGGTTCATTTTTAGCCCTGTAGACTCCTGCTAGAATTAGTAGACCAATAAATACATAGAGTTCGTCCCTATCAGTGGCTTCCCAGTCATCTACTTGACGCCTTGCTTCAGCATTAGTATGAGTAACTATCATATCCACCATTTGATGATTGATGAATATTTTGAAGGCATCTCCAGAACTCCTGCCGCAACCAGCTTCCAAAGCTTGTCTGGTAGGACCAGCTGCCTCCCTGATGATATTCTGTTGGCGGGCACGGCCTCTGTTTTGAAGTGGTTCTTGCAACCAAACCTGTCCGTTTCTGGATATCAGTCGACCTGGTACAGGAGGTTGATTGTCTGGTAATTCATCATCAGAAGAAGACGACTGAGCATCTGAGAGAATGGCATCCTCCTCATCTGAATCAGATTCTAATTCACTGACGGTGTCTTCTGAAAAACAAATATATTGAACACCATAAACTATAAGTAATTTAGACTATAATTATCACTACCGGCGAATTCTAAGGTTGGGGGGCTGAAGTATATTTCGATTCCAATTTGGACCCCCCCTGCTCAAAATCCTGGATCCGCCCCTGCCCCCCCCCCAACTTTGAAAACGTTCCGCCGCTACTGATTATAATAATTCATTTATTACAAATCATTTATTATAATCTATGTATCTCAAAATATAAAAAAATAGGCTTACCATCAGCACTTTCTCTATCATCATCAGCATTCCAAAGTTGTCTAACAGCAGCCACGGCTGCTGCTCTTCGTGGTCTCCCAGACATATATTATATAGAGAGAGGTTACTTGGTCGTGTAAAAAAGTACTGAACGTAAAACTAAGATAATATTATCCAAAACTATGAGTTTATATATCGTGAAATAGTTGTTTGGAAATTCCAAAGATATTTCAAATTTGCTGTGTCATGATTGGAGCAAAATATACTTGGTGTGAGTGGATGACGCATAAACATCATTCATATTTATACAATGATTTATTTTCAATAAAATATAATATAATGCTAGCTATTGGAATCATAGATAAATAGTTAAATATCTATGATTGGAATGTAGGGCCTCTGAGACCCTGTGTCGTACATAACGTAACTTTATTTTCAATCGATTATATTTTATATATAGATGAAAATACACTGCTTTGCATTTATGAGTAAATAGGATTCAACCTAGGGATGGATGTTATGAAATATCTAAGCAAAAAATAATCAAATAAAAAAAGTTATGAGATTTTGAAAAAAAAATAGGGCCTCGGAGGCCCTTGTCGGGTTTTGAGGGTTAAAAAGCTTTTCACACAAAAACTAAAAAGAATTAACTTATAAACATATAAAAATGGTAAAATAATATTTTGATACCTTAAATATGCCTTAAATATTTCTATTTTATGTTATACATGGAATATAATTCAACATATACCTTACCATATAGGGGTATGTCAGGCCCCGTGATACTTTTATTTGTTATTATTGAAAAAAATTCTTAGCTGATTTCAACTAATATTTTTTGGCTTATATTTTTATTTGAATAACGCATTTTAATTAACTGTTGTCTAATTGTTGGTATTTGCCCATTGTATTTAAATGTATCCTAAGTTTTTGATATATCCTGCTAATACCTACCTATGTATATGACACATTTATATTTGTTATAATTTTATTATATACAAATTGTTAAATGTTTTTTAAATCTTTATAATGTTCTATAATAAAATCTTTGACTAAGTGGTGAATTTAAATGCAAATTATCTTTGATTTAAATTTAAAATATTCTAATTACCTTTTTAATATATATTAAATTATTTTTTTCTTTATATGGCAACATACCCAAATTACCACACCAGTGAGAAGCCTCTCTCAAAACAGCTTGTTATAGCCAGTTTTGACTAAACCTGGGCTCAGCAACTATGGACAATAGTACATTGTTTTTTTAGTGAAAACCCTAAACACCTTGTTCAAAGTTGTTAGTTTTGACCTGTCACATGGAATTATATTTGCCTTTGTTGGTTATTGTTGTCCCATTTCAAATATAAACTTTGTAAATTATTTATTTATATGTAGATATCATATTTTTCATCATATAAGCACTCTCATATATTTATTTTATTATAATAATCATTAATATACATTGCTACACTAAACATATGTGCAGCTATGATAATATTGACCAGTATTTGATTTGATTTGTGTACTGTAACTCCTACATAACTCTAGAAATATTATTTGTACCTATACAAAGGAGGGTGTGAGAAGGAAATACGTGACTAAAGTGGAGAAAAACGTAAATGATGATGTTACGATGGATAGCAGGTGTCAGTTTCACTTTTAGACAGTAATAAATAAAGATCTCCAAAATCATGTTGGAGTATGTAGCATTAGTGAAAAGTTGAGGGAAGCCAGAATGAGATGGTTTGGTCATATCTGCAGAAGACCCAGG
>JAYRCC010091093.1:0-11076 GCA_036026455.1 Americanaplana fernaldi | reverse complement strand
GGCGCCTTTTTTATTAGTTGCCCCCCCCCCTTCCAATAAATCCTGGATCCGCTACTGCGAATTACCATTTTTATTCTATATGAAAACGCCTTCTTTTCAATAATGGAAGGCGACTGCTAAATAAGGTTTGATAATTAATTAATTAATCAGACATAATATCTACCCTATTCAATGATATATATATAAAAATTAGAAGAAATATTGAAGAGATATTGTAAACATTGTATTACTTATAAAATGAATGGAACATTTTAAAAATAATAGTACTAAATCTATAAAAAACAAATATCGGCAAATTTGAATATTTTGTCCTTCTTATATTTGGCATTAATATTATTTTAATATATGTAGGTATCATTCCCCATTTGATATGTACAAATTAGTTTACGTTTTATGATAGACTTGTATATGAAAGAAAGACAGTTGTTATAACTTATTATGTAGAATAACTTCTTGAAGTAATCTATTGTGAATGCATACAGGCTGATACCTAGGTGGTATATGCTGGTTTACTGCATGTGTGTGTACCTACATACATTTATTTACTGTAGGCAATCATACCATGAGCACTCACTAAACAGGTAAATAATGATGTGTATGTGTACATATATATATATTGCTTACTTACTTATATGATAAACCAACATACATTTTTGTATCAACTTTACTTTTTTTAGAAGGAACATATTATCATTAATTGACACCATCTTACCTCGGACACCTTACACCAACCTACTAAGTTAAGTACTAAGTATTATCATGGCGGATACCTACATACATAATGGAAGGTTGAATTCATGTAAGTTTTTATTATAAATGAGAATATTATAGTTTAATTGAATTGGCATGAATTAATAATGTGATTAGGTTGTCGAATGTCTATTGAAATAGTGACACATTCTCGCACATAGAGATACTATTATATTATACAAGGTGTCTTAAAATCATAGAAATCGGATCCTAGAATTGTAAGTTGTTAGGATAAAGCGGTCTGATTTCTATGCTCAAAATATATAAATACATAATTGAAAGAAGTAGGGTAGGTGTTGTTTTAAAAATAGTGATAATAGTAGAAATACAAAATTTAAACATTAAATGTACAGCTGGTGATGTCATACATGAAAATGAATAACGGAAGATATAAACTAATGTATATTGATTGGTAATTGAAAAATAAGTTGCAACAATTCTTGTCATTTTTACGTTGTGAATTTATTCCTGGCTTATGAGGTCCCTTATTGTCATGGATTCTACATTACGTCCAGACGGACGTACGTGAACGTATTATTGTCATAAATTGTTTTTCGCATTTCTTTTGATGCTGGTAAATTGAGCTGGATGGTGTTGTGAGGTATTCTTTTTCCCGCAGTGTCTTGATGGTGCTACTGATTGTAACAACCTTGACACGAATTGCATTTCGTTTTATAAACACAATTTATCTTCATGCAATCGAGTTTGTTTTGTAAGACGCAGTTGAATGTTTTGCTGCTAATATTAAGTAATACTACTGAAGGGTAACCACAATCTTCTTAAATTTTGTTTCTTCTTACAAAACACATATGGTATTGAATTGCTTACAATTAACGTCAAGAAGAACTCCTTATTTCTATGAACAATTTCATAGATTAACAGAAATTTCTATATATATCTAGAATTTTCATGACAGAAATACCATTTTTGCACGCGAATCAAGCAAATTTATCTTACTGTGTAGATATATATATTCTTCCACTGCTGTTGCAGATATTAAGTTTAACCTAAAAACTATACGTGAAATTTGTCAATCCATGGTATCTCGTCTACAAGAAAGATTTAAGGATACTGCTGGTAGCATCCATAATCAAATGAGTAATCTGGATTATCACAATCTGCAACTGAAGATAATTCTGTAACTAAAGTTTTAGCTACCTTAAAAAATTCACAGGCCTCAAGAAGGTTTTTCAGTTGTAGTCACTAAAGGACATTTCGAAGTTTTCCATAAAAAATATTTTAACCATCAGAGACCCCGACGGCTATATGTGTATGATTATTCATGTAGCTTTTAACCCATATGTAAATTCATTATTTACTAAGGACGTATCAAATAACATATCGTTTGGGAAGATATCTACCGAAATATGTACCACACAGACACCAAAAGTACAGTGTTTTCAGTAATTATAATAAAACCTATTAAGAACTTTTTCTATTGTTTATACCATGTATACCTTGTTAACTTGCATTTTCCAGCATTTTAGTGTTTTTATCCAAATTTGGCTAATTCATGTTTTCAACAAAAACAGTGTTTTGACAAAAAAATTGATGTTAGAAAAATACTTAAATAGTGTAGTTTTATAATCATATGCACGGTCTGCCTTAATTAATTTTTGGAGCAGAAAAATTCCCTATGATGAATGTAAAGATTTTTTAGTAGTTGAGGGTGGTTAGTAGTTTCCAAATATGTGATTTAAAAAACTATTGATCCAAGGAATCGATTTTCTATGGCCTAAAATTGAAAATAGCACCCTTTTACTATGTTTTAAAAAAACGAAAAACTTTTTATTATGAATTTAAAGGCATAGGTATAATATATTACCAACAGATAGAAACATATATATAAAGTAACGAATTACATAATCATTAAATACTAATTACTAATTAATTACATAATCATGTATGACATATTGTTGATCGCATAAAAATTATATGTTTTTGATCAATATCTCAAAAATTAAAATTTTTAGGGCCTATAAATGTATTACCAACAGATAGAAACATGTACATTATACATCGAATAGTATGGTTGAATGTGTTCAAAAATATTTATGAATCACTCTATGGTCAAAAAGGGGCATTTTTTGTTATTTTATTCCATTTTGCCTTATTTTGACCATAGATTGATAACCTTTTTTTAACATTTTCAATCATAATATTCGATGTATTATAATATGCATATTACTATCTGTTGGTAATATATTCTAAAATGTTTCATTTTTGAGATATTGACAAAAAACATAAAATTGTTATGCGATCAAAATATGGTAAAATAACTATGACGTCATAAATGAAAGTATTTAATTACATCATTGTTTTATATATATTTCTATCTGTTTGTTAGTATGTATTATATGCCTTTAAAATTCATAATAAAAAAAGTTATTTGCATCTTTTAAAATAATGACCTATTTATATAAAAAAAAGGTGGCCATTTTAAATTTTGGACCATATAAATCGATTCCTTAAATCCATGATTTTTGAAATCACATATAGATTATTACATAGATCATGGGGGATTTTTGTGCTCCAAAAGTTAGTTAAGGCACATTGTGTATGCTAATATAATAATAATAACAATATATCTAGTTATAATATATATAAAACAAAAATAAATAAAAATAGACATTAAGCATTTTAAATTGAATTATAAAATTGGGGTTTAGTGGGGGGGGGGGGGGGGGGGGGGGGGGGGGGGGAAAGGGGGGGGTCAGAAGACCCCCCCCCCCCCCCCCACAGGTCTCTAAAGGTATAAAAATCCCAGGTCTCTTGAGGGTTAAAGGTTTCTCAAATAGGTTTTTCAGTTCATTTTTTTTTCTCAGAAAGCGTTTAAATGATTTCCAAAAAGACCAACAGCCATTATAGTTGAACCAACATTTTTTGTCAGAGCAACGCCAATTCTTTTAAAACCTGTACAGTATGTTATATGTACTCGCAATAATCAGACGAGTTTGTAGAAAACTATGAAAATTATTGTATTTAAAATATCATTGAAATACTTAGAGGATTTGGTAGCCCCCTTAAGTAAAAATAGAAAAAATATGGTGAAAAGTAGCAATATATATTTCAGTACTATGTACCCTGCCTCGTCAGTCGCCTAACGTGAATAATGATTTGCTCAACATGACATGAATACAACAACTTTTACATTCAGTCAAACTAAATATAGAGTTAAATATGGAATGGAAAGATAAATAGAAATAGAGTAGACAGAGTCAGTTACAAACACATAGTTATTCTATGCTATACAAATTTTGATTTATGAAAAAAATGCGAACTATATACTGTACTATGAATTATTCAAAAAAATGGGTACATAGGCACTCAACATATTGTAGAGAAAGATTATCTAATGGTGGATACAGTATGTGTAAAAATAATGATACAAATTCATATTAGATGTCTAGCCCAAAGCTTCATTTCCTCCTTGGAGTTTATGTTCTGACAATGTTGTTGAATTAACATTAAATCATTATCAATAAATCATTATTTACGTTAGGTGACTGACGATTAGGAGGGTACATAGTACCGAAATATATATTGCCACTCACTATTCACCACCTTTTTTCTATTTTTACGTATGCGGTCTAGCAAACCATGCTACGTGAGCCAGACCTTCGTTTTAATCGTTGAAATAATTATCTTATTAATATTTAATGAAGAACTTTCTTCAAAAATATAATACTCCCTCGTATTAAAAACACTGTAATATAGATATTTCGTATACTGGATTAAATAATATAAATAAATAAAATTGACATGAACAAATATTTATTTATTATTTCATTATGAAATTTTCCTTATGGTATAAACTACTTTTAGATATTACTTCTTTTGAAAAACCTTTTTGATACTGAAAAAAAACTTTTTAACATTGAAAAACTATCTTAGGTATATTTCGTATCAAAAACATTATTGAAAAAACTTTTAATGTGATTGAAAAACCATTATAGAATGAAAAATCTTTTGAAAAACTTTTTTTTTACAGAGGAAGCTTTATGCATATATTTTGAGCTCCGAGATGAGAATAATATTTCATCGAAATTGTTTACTATAATAAGATACCTAACAGTTTTAGTGGAATTCTAAAAGTAAAAGCTAAAATAGGTCAGAAGACTATTCAGTCAATCCGACCTATTATAGTAGGTATAGTATATTTCAGCCAGAAGCATTTTTTATAAAGTCTATAACCATAAAATATTATAAATATATCTACTAGTCCTATTTACATTGAAATAGTAAGTTTTTTTTAATTAAAATTACCAACATATATTTTTTAAGTTTGCAATAAAAAATGCCGTAACTACATAATTATGGTAAATTGTAAATTAGTATATCGATCATTAGTAAAATAATAATAGTTGGTTTGAGGATATTCCTCAGGTGACTAGAAACAGATTTCGTTGATAGAAGCTGGCACTTAATCTTGTTGCCCAGGTCACGGGGGACAAGCAGTTTTGAAGTACGCCCACTTCGCCAATGATGTTTATTATGACCAGACCGGGTAAACTCAGTTGTATCAGATGCAAGCGTTATTTGCTAGTAACTATAAACTGGAACAATATCAATATCATCAATAATCCTGAAAAACACTATATTTGAATGTATCTATATTTTATCATTTACATAGGTACATCCTAAATCGTAATATTTAATTGCCTAAATTATGTTTTTCAGATTTATTTTTCGACTACTTGCAGTATAGAATGTAGATTCCCCAATGTAAGCCTTCGATTCATATATTATGTAATAATCATTATGATCAAATTTACTACTTTTTATATTTTAAAATTATTAATACATGTTTGTATTTTCCACAATAATAAAAGTTGCAGGTAAACAGCATGATTAAACAAATGGTATGAACGGTTATCTTGATTTCAAAATGGTTAATAAACGTTTGAGATATTTTCAATACTATACACATATACTTTCTTGATAACAAAATTGCAAAATATGTAGTTGTAAAGTAAATTTTGCATAAAGTTTCATCGTTACTTTCCCCATAGAAATCGGATATTAACGTGAGTAGGATCCGATCTCTTTGACATTCCCTCCTTGAAAGAACTCTATTCTATACTCAGAAATCTATTATTATTAAACTCGATTGTAAAATAGCTGTCCTCGTATATATAGAAAAGTAGTGCTTTTACAATTTCAGGAAAATGGACAAACCCTTGTTTGAAAACTTTCCAAACGACTTAATACCGAATTTGACAGTCATGAAGTCAACTTCGGCTGGTTTTAAAACTTTAAATAAAATCTACCATGACCTCATTCAATTCGCCTATATTAAAACAGTAAATATAAAGTAACATCATGTAGGTATGTGCAAGTGTGAGATGTGATTCTACATGAATGCTTGCTTTGATATTTATGGGTCATATAAGTACATATTATTATACCTATAAAAAAGTGAAGAAAATCAAAAAATAATATCTATATGTAGTTAGTACCTATAAAACAATGAAGAAAATATAAAATATTTCTCTCAAAAGTTCACAATAAGTACATACTAATTCATAACGCCTTAACTAACTTTACCTAACATGATACTAATTGCATGTCTATACAATGGATAACATGACTTGAGCAGCGCTGTGTACATATATATACCTTATTATTACCTATTTTTGTATAACTTAAAATTCCCCTCCGTATTCAATTTCTTATGATAAAACAATGGAGTCTTTTATGATTGTTTCATTGTATGTATTAGAGTGCAAATATATCCTGTGTATGCAACCCTGTATATACCAGGGAACATTATTCTTATTAATATATATATATAAAGTAAAAATAGAACCTGCGGAAAGCTACCGCTGCTGATCCAGACCATTTTATTAATTTTTATTTGGTAATCCAAAGCTATCCAAAAATAAGACATATATTGAACTTTCAAACTTGATTACATTATACTTGGCAATTCGCAGTATTTAATAATCTCAAATTGACTACTCTACTATAACATCCCAAGCAACTAGTAAGGACATCATTACTACCATTAATAAATACGCGACACGCACTGCTATTAATATCAAACTGCACACCATTTATTTATCTTTATTGAATAGGTACCTACCGAAATGAGCTGTTGCTGAAATGCAATACAATTCCAGCTCTCCATATTCATTAAACCTATCACAAGATTATGTCAAGTGGAACATTTCTTTTTATTGTGTACCTAATTGTTTGAATGGTGGACGTACAGTATATCAATACCAACTACTCCGCATGCATACATCTATGGGATCATTTTCAATACATTCACCAAAATAATATCGATATATTTCATTTTATCTAATCAAAATATCATTTATACGTGATTACTTTTTTGGACAAATTGTGTAGATATGTATACCTATACATATAATTTCTAAATCATCCTATAATACATACATTAGGTATCTAGATAGTCGATTTAGTTCGTCGTTTGATTTTGTTTGATTAGTTCAACAACAGTGGTGGTCAAACTACTTTTGTATTTTACCCCAAATGTACTTCCTCTGCCTGCAAGATAAAACATCAATTTAGTGAAGGCACCCCCTCATCAATGCACGTCCTACAAGCAGCAGACCATCGAAATCGCATCAGACAATCGCAAGAGGAGCTCGCATGTCTGTGTGTCTGTGTCGATTCGATTATTTCTATAGTTATTTATTTTGAACAACGACATTTATCTTTCAGAAACTGCAATAACTTACAATTTACTTACTCTGTGTACGGACATAGTATGCGGGAGCTACTGCTGTGAATACACTGTATCATATAATATATACTTATCAACAAAAGAGCGCAACAATCATCATGCGCACTCGAACAAATTCAAGCGATATCTGTGAACCCAAAAATTGATTAAATGTGTGAGAAGGATAATAATAACAACACTAATGAAAACACAAATGACATAATTCAGTTACAACAAAAGGAAGTTGAGTTCTACTATATTATCATGTACCTACCTAGATATGTGCTTTTATGTAGTTATAGTCTTTGATATAGAAGATAAATTGCACGTGCAAATACATGACTAACTATGTGTCTCATTTTGTGTTATAATAAATGGAAACTTTAATTATGCTTCGATTTCTTATTCGACTGCTCTGCTTAGTGCAGGTGTACCCCGGTAGTGTGTCTCGCGGGCTTGTTTCTACTAATTACTTTATTTATCGCAAATCCACGCAACAACAACAAACTCTGGCAATAGGTGAGTTCATTCTTATATTTCATTTATTCAGTGAATATGTTAGTACATATTAATACTTGTAGGGTATCTACATATTGATTAGTTGTTAGTTTGCAAATTTTCTCTGTGTAATTTAGGTATTATCAAACATGTATCCCATTGAACCCAGTATTCAATTCAATAAATATAGATTAAGTCCCAAAAATCCAAACAAAAAGGGTGTACAGGGGTTAACAAATCAATAAATCAAAGGTGACTATTTCGTAACACAATTTAATTGAGAGTACAATTGAGAGTACAATTCTCCATAATTTTTGATGTAGGTAAGGATTTATTGAAGTATTAAATGCGCGCGCTTATGAATCATAAGTTCAGGGTCAAATTCAAATTCAAATTCGGGTTGTTATATGATTTCTAGTCTTACCAAGCTACCACTGCTACACTGTCGCATTTACATTTTACATTTGAACATGATTAATAATTATTTGATTTTTTTTTTTGAAAATTATGCTTAAATACAGCTTTCATTATTACAATAAATTTCATTATATTAAATATTCACCATTAGATAAATACGAATTCCATTATTTTTCCTGGATGGGTATATTTGTCATATAATGTACATTTTAATATAAGGATGATTTTTAGTAATGTATAATGATAACATAAAAAGTTATTATATCAAAACACTTTGAAGTCTATAATGACGCTATAATGGGAAGTGAGATGGTATAGATATGTCATAAACCGGTTAACCTTTAACCCTAAAACCCCTTTTACACGGGCATCCTGGATGGCCATCCGGGATGCACGTGTAAAAGTAAATTATTTTGGATGCTGGATTTCGGAAAAAAGTAGAACATATAGTTCTACTATTGCCAGCATCCAAATAGTTTCATTGTTTGATATAAAATTAAATAGCATATTTAAAGAATACACCTATTCAACTTACGTTTTCAAATGTTATTAAAACTTTATAAATTAATTTACAGAAATAGTAAAACTAAAAGAATAAATTAAAAACGATTATTTTATTACAATAAATTAAATGATTATTGTTTTAATTTTTTAATCAAGCTTGCACGTGATTATCAAATTTTCAATAAGTTCGAGAATCAATTTTGATACATATTTAAAAAATATATTTATATTTATATTTTTATTTATTGTTATGAAATAATCGTTTTAATTTATTATTTTAGTTTTACTATTGTAAATTAATATATAAAGTTTTAACAACAATTAAAAAGTTAGTTAAATAATTGTATTCTTTAAATACGCTATTTAATTATATTATATCAACAAAATATTCATCAAAACTAAATATACGTTAAACGAAATTAAGTACAAATCTTTCAAAAATATATTAAATAAACGTATCCAAGAAACTAAAATAAATTATTATAGTGACAAAATAAATAACGATATATCTAATATTAAAATGTGTAATGAAATTCAAAATACATTGTCTGAAAAAAAACATATTGAAAACATCACGCTTAATGTAAATGATAAGGAAAAAAAAATAGCATAGATGTTGCAAATACTTTCAATAGTTATTTCAGCCAAATTGGTGATGATATGGCTAAAAACATAGTACAAAATAGAAATTCACACTACAAAGATACCTTGCCTAAACACATAAATAACTCGATTTTGCTTAAAAAAATTACTCCTCAGGAACTTTTAAATATAATTGATTCAATACCCAATAAAAATTCTAGTGGACATGACAATATTTCTCATAAACTACTTAAACTTATTAAACATACTATTGTAGAAAGTCTTACCAAACTTATTAACCATGCTATCTCAAACGAGGTTTACCCTCAAATTCTCAAAATAGCTAAAGTAATTCCTATTTACAAATCAGGACCTAAAACAGATACATCAAATTATAGACCAATTTCTATTCTCTCCAGTTTTAATAAAAATTTTGAAAAAAAACTCCATCATGATCTTAACAATTTTATTAATAAAAATAACATTATTCATAACAACCAGTATGGTTTCAAAAAATATCATAGCACCATAGACATATTAATATCGGTTCATGATTACATTTCCGAACATTTAAACAATAACAATTACGTCATTGGTGTGTTTATTGACCTAAAAAAAGCCTTCGATAGTCTTAATATTCAAATTCTGATAGATAAATTAACTTACTATGGAATTAGAGGGCCGTTTAATAACATTATTAGAAGTTACCTTACTAATAGAATTATTTATACTAACATTAAAAACACAAATTCAGATAAAAATACCATTAAGTACGGTGTTCCTCAAGGCTCTGTTCTCGGGCCTATCTTATTTAATTTGTTCATCAATGACATTATAAACATTAAAACTGAAGCTGAAATCAAACTATTTGCTGATGATACTTGTGGCCTTATCATAGACAAAAATATAAATATTCTTCAACTTAAAGCTAATGATTTCATGACTAAATGTAACGCTTGGTTAACTAACAATGGATTAACACTTAATGTTAATAAAACACACTATATATTATTCAACAAAAGAAATAAAAATATTAAACTAGATATAAACATTGGAAATAATAAATTAAAAAATACAGAATCGACTAAATATCTCGGTTTATATTTGCAGTCCAATCTCAAATGGGATGTTCACATCCAAAATATATCTCTTTCAATAAATAAAACTATCCCCCTCATTTACAAATTTAAAAACATGCTAAATAGAAACAAATTAAATATTTTATACAAATCACTCATATTTTCTAAAATAAATTATGGAATCGAACTTTATGGTAAATACAATAACGAGGATCTCAAACAGTTACAAATTAAACAAAATAAAATCCTTAAAATAATACACAATAAAAATAAACTTTACAGTACAAACATAATTCATAAAAACAACAGTATTATAAAAATAAGCGATTTAAACAAAATTAGACTTATTCTCTTAATTCACAAAATTATTCATTATCCCGATGAAGTCCCAGATAATTTAAAAAATATTATTCCCTATTGTACAGACGTTCATAATAGAAACACTCGTAATAATAAAAACATATTCCTTAACGTTCAAGCATATAATAACCGTAATAAAATAATCGATTATGCGTCTATTTTATGGAATGAATTACCTCAGAATTTAAAATTAAT
>JAYRCC010088871.1:0-11077 GCA_036026455.1 Americanaplana fernaldi | reverse complement strand
TTGTTGTTGTTGTTGTTGTTGTTGTTGTTGTTGTTGTTGTTGTTGTTGTTGTTGTTGTTGTTGTTGTTGTTGTTTTAGCACTCAATATACAGGCCTAGTAATAGATAACGCGCCTATACCCGAAAAATTTATGTAAAATATAAAAATAGTTGCATTGTTTATCTATGGACTTATACATATATATGTAACTAACTGTATGTTGTAAAAGTTACTTATTTAATGGAATTATTTTATTAAAATAACATGTTTCATTTATATTCGGTGTATTTTTAAATATTTCATATATTTTGGGGTCGGCGCGTTATCTTTTACCAGGGGTGTACATAATATGTATAGTAAACTACATATCTCAGTCCTTTTTAGACAGGGACTCCCCCTACTGGGATGCTGCCAGACTAGGCTCATGGGGAAGGTGTGTGAAAATGCAAAACATCTAACAACAGAGCCTACGGCAGTTTTTGCAGTTCATCTACACCACTAGAGGAGAAGGTGGGGCTCAGAGGTGGAGTTGGTTTATCTCACCAGAAGGTTAAGTGTAATAACAATCCCACGGGACAGTAAGAGAGACCCTCTAAATATCGGTTTGATATTTGGTGGTTTTCGGTACGGTGTTTTTTTCTACAAAGAAAGAGATCATCGTCGTCAATAGTTCATTATGGTAAGAGACGCCAACAGAAGACCTCAATGATATCTGCAGCACTCCATCCCACTTGATTCTGGGCTTTCCGTTTTGTTGCTTGCATAGTTGTTCAAAGTTCTTGTTTGATAGCGTCAATCTAACGTATTTTCGTTCTTCCGCGTTCTCCGTGCCAATCAACCATTCCCTCCATTATTTGCTGGTCGAGGTTATTACCACGTCTCCACGACATATAGCCATCGTATTGAAGATTCTGACTAATGCTACGATTCAGTAGACCATTTAAGCTTCTTGCGCCATATCCAGATCTCAAATAAATTGATCGTAGTTTTATCATCTTGATTGAGTGTCCAACTTTCACATCCGTGACTACTTCAGATTCTGCGAAAGTCTACCATATAGCTATCTGTGATATCCCTATATCCTTCCTCGAATATCTTTTGATGAACCGCCTTTGTTTGCAATAAAAGAGTCCAAAAATGGAAGTATCGTACAATTTCAATGTTTTCTTCGTGTATGGCTAATTTCTCGTTGTTGCTGTTATTGTATTAATGGACCCTTTAGGATTCGGAGGGACGCGTTTTGCGTCACAATTTTTCGTTATGAAAGATTTCCTGATTCAGAATTTGGTTGGACTGGGTCGGAGCCCAAAGCCCGTAACAAGGTCGCCAATGTAAAGGCAATCTACTTGACTTCTCGTTTTTCTCTTCATCACCGATAATCAATTATAGATTTGACTAATTTTAAACAAATAAAAAAAAACACCAACCAACGGATACAAAAAGAAGGAACACAATTATAATTAATACCTGATTAAATATAACTGAAAAATAAAATAAAAAATGTGACAGTATTAAATAGATATAATATAACATATTTATCACTTTACACACATTTAAAAAGATGATGGGTTAATGTAACGCGCTAACTTGTTGCGCCGTTGACAACCTGCTGGTTGCATATTGTCAGTTCATATTCCTTCAAAATCATTAAACATTGAACAAACAGCAGCAATCTTAATGGTATCCTAAGTATTAAGTTACTAATCCCAGTAGGCCTGATAAAAACTTAAAGGGAACTTAGTGGGTTCACCGAGTTTATAAAAGCTTTTAGTAAACCTACCGAGCTCTTAGGGTTTAGTTGGTTTAAATTAGTACTTAGTGGGTTTACTCGTTTTTTTCCCTCGGGAACGCTCTAATTGTTTCGCCGTTGACAACCTGTTTTGACAGTCGGTATTCCTTCAAAACCATCAACCATTGAACAAATAGCAGTCATCTTAATGGCGCATGATTTTGGACCTTAATCAACAAACACTATAGCTGTAATCTACATTAGTCCAACTACAATTTACAACACACAATTGAAATATCTGTTTCATATCAATGTATAATATATAAAATAATACTATATTTACCTGTTTCCTGTCAAAATAGCCATCATTATCATCATCATTATCGATATGATCTGGAATTCCATCACAATCATGATCTTTCCATTCCTCATTGTCTTCTATAAATCAAAATATCAATATTAAAATTTTATATAAGTGTAACTGATGAAGGCTAACTAGCCGGAAACAGTACTGTATTACATTCTCCTAAAACCTTATTGTACTACTTATTTTATTAGTAGTATAATTTGTGCACGAAATATTTATTATTATTATAAGTAGATGAAATTAGCCAGTAGTCAAAATAGTCAAATAGTGATGTATTAATTTTCTTAAAGTTTTCTCCGAGTTTTCTCGAGTCGGTATTAATAGACGCCTGAGATTGAGACTAGCTAGCTTGATTTGGAGTAAAAGTTAAGACTGAGATGAGAACTCGACTAAGAACCAAACTTCTGACTCGCTCTCGACCATACAAATGCATTCAATATAGTTAACTCAATTATAAAAATGACTCGATATAAAACTTAAGTGCGATCATAGCACAGTGGTAAGACGGTGGACTCTGGTCACAATGGCTCGAGTTCAACTCTCACCTCGTCCATATAAATTGATAGTTTCATGATGTCGGTAAGGAAGGGCATCCTCGACTTAAAATGCACTTAACGCTCTAATAAAGTCCCGTCGCAAGACGGACCAAGTCTTACCCAAAATTAATGGGAAAATGACTATAAAGAGATTTACTTTTACTTTATAAAACTTTATAAAAATATACCATATAATTAAATATAAGAAATATTAAAAATGTAAAAATAAGTTTCAATAAACAATAAAAAAGGACATTTGGGTAGAAATTATGTGAAAAATTTCCATAGCTTGAGATGACCAGCTCGTCTATATTAATAAACGTCTATTAAAACGTCTTGAGAAAACCCCGAGAAAACTTTGGGAAAACTCACAGTTGACTCAGTTGCTATGATAGAATTTCTATGGTATATATGTAGAGTAATAACTTAGCCAGGGAGTTCCCTCTCATTGTCTATCTCACCCCTATTCTATAGTATACGTTCATGTTTGTATAATACCAACAAATCAAAGGACTTTCAATATATTCTGAAAGTAATAGACAATAATTCATGAGTGTTTCATAGTTGATTATCTAACTCAATAGATTATTGAATACGACAATCCATTGCAATTTTGAAAAATCAAAGATAATTTTTATAATTTAATAAATGATTCGCATCAAGTGTTTATATATTATTATAATGTCTATAGATAATTTTATGATCATGATTAATGAAGTAAAATCGCCAAAAGTAGAGCTGGAGTCAGAAAAGACATAGAAAGCATAGAAAATATCAACTCAATTAAAGATTCGTCCGGAAAGCTTCTTTTTAATCAACACGATGCTAAACAATGCTGGGAAGAGTATTTCAAAAGTCTCCTAAATGAAGAAATTAACATCCAATTTAGTCTAGTCACGGATATAGCATGGAAGGCCCAGGAAGGGAAGTTAGAAGAGAAGATGTCAGGGCTGCTTTAGGTAAGATAAAGAAAGACAAAAGATGCCTCATCAGAAGTCACGTCAGATATGTTCAAAATCTTAGGAGAAGTGGGTATCAACAGTTTGCATGAAATGATCAAAGAAGCATAGATGACAGAAGAAAGGAGACCCTTTTAGTTGCAATAATTACAAGCGGATTAGAATGATGGAGCATGCTTTGAAAATGTATGAAAAAGTGGTGGAAAAGCGAGTGCGTCAGATCATCAACATTGACGATATGCAATTTGGTTTTATGCCTGGAAAGAGCACTGTGGATGCCATTTTCATTATCAGACAGCATCAGAAAAAAGCTCTTGAAGGCAATAGGAATGTCTACAATGCCTTCATTGATTTAGAAAAAGCATTTGACCTTACCCAGGGAGCTTGTACACTGGAGCCTTGGGAAAAAGTGACTTTAGTGAAAAGTTAGTGAGAGTAGTTCAGTATATGTACGAGGGGATTAAGACAAGAATAAGGGATTCATCAAGCAGCACTAACGGGTTCGACATTAAATTGGGTCATTAGCAAGGAAATAAAAATAATTTATTTTTGCTGATGACTTAGAATTGTTAACATACACTGAGAGCGAACTGCAAAGGAAAGTGAAAAGGTGGCAAGTGGTGTTAGAAGGTGGGGGTATGAAGGTGAATGTAAATAAAAGTGAAGTCCTGATAAGTTGTAAGAAGACTCCATGTAGTTTCTCTATCAATGATGTCAACGGATTGGAGCTCCAACAGGCCAGCCGTGTAATTAGGATCTATCGTGAATGACAAAGGAGGGTTTGAGAAGGAGATTCGTGTAAGAATTTGTGCAGGCTGGCTAAAGTGGAGAGAAGTTTCTGGAGTTATTTGCGATAAGACTCGCTGGCTGAAAGTGAAAATCTACAAAGTAATGATAAGACCTGTTATATGCATTCGAAATCTTGGGAATGTCAAAGACACAAACTAAGCTGCTAGAGATTGAAATGAGAATGTCACGATGAATAGCAGGTGCGGTTTCTCTTCTAGACAGAGTAAGAAATAAAGATCTCCGACACCATCTTGGAGTTTGTAGCATTAGTGAAAAGTTGAGGGAAGCCAGAATGAGATGGTTTGGTCATATCTGCAAGAGACCCAGGGAGCATCCAATCCGAGTTGCCATGGATAAGACAGTTAGAGGATTCCGCAGCAAAGGTAAACAACGACAGAGATGGATTGATAACATCGAGGAAGACTTGCGAAGATCCTTGGAATCTCAAGGAAAGAGACAGAGAAGCGTGCATTCTGGAGACAAAAGACTCGAGTGGCTGCCCCATCCCTGGGATTCATACAGTCGAATGTTAAAGAAGAAGAGGTATAAATAAATATTACGTACAAACATAACTTTGAATTTATATTTCGAGCTGCTGATTATAACACCTTATTGTGCTACTTATTTTATTAGTAGTATAATTTGTGCACAAAATATTTATTTTATTATTGATAAAAGTAAATCCCTTTATAGTCATTTTCCAATTGTTTTGGGGATAGACTTTACCTTTCTAATTGCGACGGAACTTTATCGGAGCGTTTAGTGTGTATTAAGTCGAGTATGCCCTTCTTTACCGACACCATGACACTATCAATTTACATGGTCGAGACGGGAGTCAAACCTGGGCCATTGTGACCAGAGTCCACCGTCTTACCTCTGTGTCACGGTCGCATAGATTATAACATTGATATTCACATTATTTAGTTACCTATATATCTATAGTGCCTACCTGCACATAATTATAATTCGAATATGTTTTTCCACTATTTTACCCTTAAACCGTGACCCTATATGACCGAATTAAATTTGTTTATTGATTTTTACAGAATTAAATGACCACATGCATATCATACAATAATACAAATAAATGTAATATTTGGTTATTTGCTATTTGCAGATTTCATAAAAGTATAAAAAATGTGTTTTATTCTTGAATGATGCCGAGACAGGTCTATTGAAAGTCGTCACAATAGTAGCAGTAACATAACCTTTAAATATTGCTTATAGTAGCTCATCTATGATCCACGCATATTTAAAGTTATGCCTACATTATTTATCAATCAGACGTATCTACATATATGCATATTTATACGCATCTACCTATTTACAGCTGGAGTATCGGTATCTGGATGATTTCTTCAAGAAGTACTGTAGAATAGAAAGCAACTATAAACTGGCTGATGATATTCCAACCAATTCTAGACAGGGTGACCAAGTCATCATTCCGCACTTATCTACATATTATGTATATTGTCATGCAGATACAGATACCCATACACAATTTGAAATGTACATAGTAGTTTATATACATACGACATACATACATACATATATAATATCTGGTGAAATATACATTGGCATTTTCATGTAGGAATCCTTGAATGTCAAACTTATTTTTCTGCCACACATCAAAAGTACCATAATATTATGTACATGTGCATACATATTCAAAAATATATAATATGTAATGTAAATGTTACATATTCATGGTCTGATAATATATCGATTTTATGGCGGAAATACTATTAATAGACAAGCTATGAAAACTGTTGAACGCGTACTTATATTTTTTTCAAATTATCACGTACATACTATAATATTATATATGTAATATTAAAGTACTTTTTTCATATGCGACCCTATACTAATAACAGCACCGTCTCTATATTTATCGGTATGTGTTAACTGAAACCATCTCCGTACCAAGTTTGATGATAGGCCTTATCCATAAAAGCTGAGCTTGAGCTCTGAATCGAAGCTCTGAGATTTGAGCTTTTTGCTCACATAGGTTATTAACTATAAAGTGTTACTCATTCAAACAAAAGTCATCTTTTAAAATGAATAAATCAACTAGATTGCATTTACATAGTATATTATTATAAATTTATAGGGTATTTTATTCATTTACAATGATAAAATATTAATTGGAAACCATCTAAAAAAATATTTGTAATTTCAATTATTTATATATTTTGCTGTATTTATATACTGAAATACTAAATAAATGGTCTGAATATCCATTACTCTAACTATATAATCATATAATTAATGATATATGAGTATAATTAATTATGTGAGGCAGCTTTTTCTTTGCTCACATTTTTGTGCCGAAGTTCGGCTTTTTGTTCAATATTTACTGCTCAAGCTCCAAGCTCAAGCTAAGTCTCACATTTTTTTAATAACTATCAACCGAAGCAATTCGTTGCACAAGCTCAAGCTCAGTTTTTATGGATATGGTCTACTATTCATACAAACAAATATACATAGATTGGATCTATGTGACCAGTAATATGTCAACAAAATGATGCCTATTATTTACCATCATCGTCCTTGAGTCCATCGGGTATGTTGTCACCATCAGCATCCTCCATCAAGTCTGGAATGCCATTGTTGTCATCGTCAATATCTTTGTCATCATCTACACCATCTTCATCGGTATCTGGAGCCTTCCTCTTGCCCTTGTATCGCATGATTGTGTCATGATCGGAGGTGTCGTCGCGGCAGTCAGGAATACCGTCTCCATTGGCGTCTTCGTCATCATCATCTTCAATGCCTAGATATACCATCAAATATAAATAGTACACACAATATTGTATGTCTTATAAATAAGATATTAATTAGACAACCTATAACGTTAAATAAGGAAATTAAAGCAAATTATAGCATTGACGACGTACATTTTTCTTCGCATGTGCTTCAGTAAGAATATCACATTTACTTCCACTGTAACACTTTTAGTCGTATGCACCAACAGAAAATAATTTCAATCCAAGTTTACTGTGTAGTTATACAAGTTTAAAAATATAATTTAAACCTAGATTAAAGTTAATCCATGTCAAGGCCTATGTCTGTTTAAGGTGCAACTGCTGCTAGCAAATTTCCCGTTGGCTGGAATGTCATCGTCGACGTTCTGATGATGCTTGCGGCGGTGTGACAGTGTTGGTGTTTTTGCGGCAATGTTTATTCAAGTGACTTTTAAATACATATCTTTGAAAAGATGTTTAGTGATTAAACTTCAGTAAAACAGGTATCTTTAGTCAGAATTTGAGATATATGTCGATGTCTATATTATATATACAGTATTTTTCATAAACATAAACATAGATATAAACGGCGTAATGCAATTACATGTTTAAAAACGTTTTTTTAATGTCAGATATTGGAAATAATTTGGTAATATTGAATAATCATGATGTAAAGGGTGAATGTAAAAAATGTCATTCCTGATAGAATACTGATAGATAAATATAGTAGAGGGGTATCAATTACCATCATCGTCATCATCACTATCATAATGGTTCATTTCCCCATCCCAATCCGAGTCTTGAGTACGATCAATAAGTCCATCGTTGTCTACATCTTCATCGATGTCATCCGGAATTCCGTCACAGTCGTGATCCTCATCACTGTCATTGTCACTGCGATGGCCACTGGATCCTGAGGAGGAGGAGGAAGAGGCTTTGGCAGACTTCTTGAGAGAGGACTTCTTGCCACCACCAGAGGAAGGCCGTGTGGGTGTGTCGTCATCATCTTCTGCTCGCACTTTGGTAATTGCTCCTAAAATAGAGGGAGAGAGAGAGGGAAAGAGAGGGAGAGGAGCAGAGTAAGTATATGTCTGATCCAAAGGGAGAAAGGTAATGAATATATACAACACCGGGCAAAAATAACGCTCCATTAAATTTCATTTGAAAATTTTGTCATTTTACATGAATGTAAGAGAATACATTTTAATAATGATAATAATTCTTATATTTTCATTAAGCAGGTTAAGTTATACCTAATTAAATAATGTTGATAAACAATGTATTTTGTACCAACTAGTAACTTATAAAAGTGTACAATGCACATCAGGTACATGGGGTTGTATGTATCTATGTGATGCAGCGTATAGTCAAAAAAGCATTTGATTGTAAAATGATTATTTTTTTATAGTATAGTATTACTACATTGACAAGTTGTATAGACAGTATTGGATAGATATGAAGCTCGTTTGACTGTCACATTCAATTAAAACTGACGAGAAGGTATTCTACAGCTCCAATTGACGAAGACACTTGGATCAAGAACGGAATATAATACCAGAAGACAAACAAACGTCTGCCGGACATTGGTCAAAGATTGACAACAGACTGAGCTCACATTGATGCATAGCTATTCTATATCGCATTGGTTGTGTAAGCAAGTATTGATTTCCTATACGTGAGATGATAACAACATCATTGAACTCTCTCTGAGAATATCTCTCATCCATGACAATGTCCGATTCTACGTGTCAAGGGGGCCTTGCTCGCCGGATACAAATATGTGTAATCATTTCGTTGTTCTCCTGAGGTTGGAGTCGCTGGAAGACAGGTTCAATTTGCTTTGTTGATCAAGATAACATTCAGAATGGCCCTTGTTCATGGGTCCAATGATGTCAGAGAACCTCTGAAAATGAAGACTGGCTTCCAAGCAATAATCCAAAATAGTGTTATAGAAAAACGTTTTTTTTTACGATACACTCATACACTCATACACTCATTCCAAATTTTGAGATTCAATAATTGCTATGGAAATATATATTTTAAATTATATGACAAAAAATATATGTTAAAATATAATCTATATATTTATAAGGAAGCAGTATCTAACTTCATACGTGATATTTTAGAAGCAACAAGACTCAATATTACAAATTAGAAGGACATTAAAACATCTAAATAATGTGTGTATTAGGAATACTGTCTTAACATTATTCTGACTGCAGTGCGATAATTTACGAATACGAATTAATTATCAGGTAATGTATGTATATTACCATATAATTGGAAAAAATACATTTTTGTGAATCTAAGCATGCAATTATTAAATAATTATATATACAATACTATAATTATATGTAACTACCTCGTATATGAAATGAAATATATTTAATACGATGATATAAAAATGACAAATATGATAGATTTAATTATATTACTTGAATGTATAATATACATACTTACTTATATACATCACATATTTGATATTATTCCATGAATAAATAACCATGAAAAGTAAATATTCTGATGATAAATACGTTTTTAAAAGTTTTATATAACAGAAAAATACTGTAATAAATTACAGAAGCAAGAAACTCAATGAAAATTAATGAACGAACCGGGTGGGGTGCATTTTCTTGATTTTTTTAACAGCTTGGAAAATATTAATTATTCGTTTACTATTTAATGTAAGCAACTGAAATGAATATATTATATAGTTGTACACACGACTACTAAACACGACACCACAATATGTATGAACTGATGTAATCAAAATGTAGATAGGTACTACTACCAAATATGTCATAATTGTAACCATAAGCACACACAGTGTATAATAACAGTTAATAAGAGTTCTACTTGTACAATTGATGTGCAGACAAAACCATGCTAAGATATGTTTTAATCAATCAAGATAATCTGGTTGAGATCACATCATAACCGACCATGAATAATACCATGTGAATCATCCCTATAACCTTGTACCAAAGAGTTGATCAACATCTCCTATATGTGTATATGAGCTATCGCGTACATCTATACTTATACAGACTAATCTAAAAAGTATACCTATCATAATAATATTATACTCTCCCTCTCTTGATTCCTGCTTGGCGGAGATCGACTCCATGCCTTGATTCAAGATTCAGAGGCCGATCTCCTCAACGTACCTTTACTACTACGATCGGGTTAGAACAGATATAAGGGCCTGTGCCATAGATCTGAAGTTGTATGTAGAGGGTAGAAGAAAATAACTTAAGTTTAACCTGAAAATTATTTCTAAGTGCGTATTTAAATAAAAACTCAAGTTCTTCTTAATTTTTCCTCATTTTAATTTGTTTCGAGAAACGCAAAATAGGAGAATACAAAAACGTAAAATAAAGAAAAACCAAGAAGAACTCGAGTTTTTATATACGTACTTAGATCTAAATTTCAGATTAAACTTTTTTTTAGAAACGACCTTAATGGACATTTAGATAAGTCGATTGATTTCAGGTCTTATAGATGACTTTTTATCCCCTAAATTGAGGAATACAAATTGATATCGTAATTATGTCTGTCTGAATCGGTATAAGAGTATGACGTTTAGTGTCTGGTAAAGGAGTACAGTACAATAGCCAGGTCTTATAGCCGACTTATAATTACACGAATAGAGAATTCGCGACAGGATAAAGTAAAAATATCACTTTTTATAAGTAATTGTTGAATGTAATTATGTATATTTTAAATTCATCAGGGAAAATTCATATCTAATTTATGTTGGTACATAAGATCATAAAATATGTTTTGGTCAAATGGAGATTTACCGGATGTTGCAAGTTATATAATATGTACTATTGTCTCGGTATCCCATTCTGAATCTTTGCGTCTTGAGTTTCAATAAGAGGCGAGAGAAGCGAGGGAAGAGAGAGAGAGAGAGAGAGAGAGAGAGAGAGAGAGAGAGAGAGAGAGAGAGAGAGAGAGAGAGAGAGAGAGAG
>JAYRCC010088870.1:0-16068 GCA_036026455.1 Americanaplana fernaldi | reverse complement strand
CAAGTCAAGGATGCTCTTCCTTACTGACATCATGACACTATCAATTTATATGGTCGAGGCGGGAGTCGAACTAGGACCATTATGCCCAAAGTCCACTGTCTTAACCACTATGCCATGATCGCACTCCGCTAATCTATCTAATAAGAAACTTACATTTATGTTAAATGGCAGCTTTTTACTTGAAACATAAGCCGTTAATCGAAAAATACAAACAACTTTATAACTATGCATTTTAAAGCCATATAAACTATTACTAACAGATATAAACATATATATAACGTATCGAAATTTCAGAAAAAATATTCATGTGTGACGTCATAGACATTTTACCCTATTTTGAATGCATACAAATTATACGTTTTTGGTTTATATCTCTTAAAGTAAACATTTCAGAGCCAATAATTGTATTACCAACATGCAATGAATCTCCCTAAAGCCAAAAAGGTCCAAATTGGAGGAAAATGACCAATTTTGGCTATTGGGGGTTCCATAAACTTTTATATAACATTTTCAACCATCCTATTCGATGTATTAGGTACATATTTCAATCTGTTGGTAATACATTTATAGGTTCTAAAATGTTTATTTTAAGAGATATTAACCAAATACGTATACTTCGTATGTATTCAAAATAGAGTAAAATGTCTATGACGTCATACAGGAATATTTTTTCCCCGAAACATAATGATGTATTTCGATACTTTATATATATGTTTATACATGTTAAAATGCATAATTGAAAAGTTATTTGCATATTTAGATATAACAGAATATTGTTATGGTAAAAGGCGGCCATTTTGTATTTTAGGCTTTAACAAACAAAATATATAAATTTGAAGAGACTTATTAGATATATTAGGGTCATTTTATATGCATTGAGTAATGTAGTGAAATAGTAGTAGAATAGTAGTAGTAAAATATGAAAAAACAAAAAATATTTTGGGGTTATCTTCCGATTCGTGATCCGCATATGAAAATCAACAGAAAACCATCAAACTATAGCTTTTTAAAAAATGTAGTAAGATACTCATATAGTTTCGTCTCCACTATATTAGTTACATATTTTATAAACGCCAAAAAGGTCTCCTTTACCAGATATTCAACAAAAACTTATCATTTGATACATTCATATATAGTGTAATATGTCCACACTTTCTCAAACTTCTGCCAAACTAATACCAACCCAAACGATCTTGATTGGTTGGATTTTTAACTACATATTGAGAAGTGTAAGGGTATCGATGTCCTAAACCGGTTTAGTACATCACAGACGTCCAAAGTCCCGTACCCCTGATAGTTATTTTTCCTTCATCATTTGTAGTTTTCATTACTTTCTGTATTCGACCTCGTTTGCCCGATTTATGGTATTTGTATACTGGAAGGACAGACTGGCCAGAAGTCAATCAGAGTGAAAGATACAAATGCATCATCTAATGGTAGCCGCATTTATCAGACTAATTCTTGGAGCGTCGTCGAAATTATGAAAAAATATTTATCTCTACTCAATCCCCAATGTGACTTCTTGTGGAAAAAAGCGTCCCAACCAAGTAGCAACTAATTGTTTTTGTCAAGTGCATTGTGCGAACATTATCGGATAATATGAGTACAATTTCATCGATTTTGAACATGTCATTTATGATACACAAACCATAGTATTCGATACACTGCCATAACCATTTTAGATGATAAACTCATCCCTAGGCAGCTACACGCAAGTTTTGGAAGATGCTCGGTTTAGAATGTTTAATAATACAATGAACGAAAGCATCGATACTACAAATATGGATGAATTATTTGACGATGACTTTTTTAATAACACGCTTAATTATTTATCAAAAAACAATGATTGTCTCACATTCAAACATCTAAGCTAGAGCACCGACAAAGTTCTGATACACAATGCACAAAACGTAACGGTTAATCATTATTAGTATACAAATTATCCGAATTGAGATTGTTTATGGCGTTGCATTGTATTTGTAATGTAGTTAATTGTTTTATTGTAATTTCTTATTGACATTTTTGTCGACTCTACTTCTCTGCAGACTCTACTTAAAACAGAGTCGGTATGACCATAAAGTATCTAATAATTTTTTTAATTAATCTATGACTTCACTTTTTGTTGACAACTTTCTTACCATAAGATGTTAATGGATTTGAAGACATATCTTTAACCAAATGAAAGTACATTATATTTACGACATACAAGTACTCATCAATAATTATTTAACTACATGTTTACTTTACCTTCCAATTGCATTGACGCAGCTGCAGAACCTCTTGTAGTCGCAGTGACAACTGGATTTCTTGTAGCCGCTGCAGTGACAACTGGATTTCTTGTAGCCGCTGCAATGACAACTGGATTTCTTGTAGCCGCTGCAATGACAACTGGATTTCTTGTAGCCGCTGCAGTGACAACTGGATTTATTGTAGCCGCTGCAAGGACAACTGGATTTCTTTCAGTCGAAGTGACAACAGAACTTCCTGATCAAATGACAAAATTATAAAAATTGTAACATATTTATTATATACAAATATTGTAGCATAAGTATTTATTTTATACAAATATTGAGTATCAATAATTGAATGTTTTAAAAATATATTTCATTCATGATTCAAACAGAGAAAGCTTTTAAATAGTCTGTCTTCACCTCAAATAAATCGTTCAAAGATCATTTGTACTATATTTATTCTGCAGTAGTCAACATATTATTGATTTTAGACAAACATACTTGATCATAGAAGTGCATCTCTTTTCATAAATGGTATCGCAAGAGTTGCATTAATATCATCTATAACACATCCTATCATATATCCAAATACACATATGATTATCCGTGACAAGTACACATTTAAATCAATATCATACCTTGCAAACCACAATCGCAGCCATAATCTTTCTGGTGTTAAAACAGCCCACATTTAACCCATAAAATGTCATACCTAGACATCATTTTTCTGAAAAATATTTATGTCTTTCAATACTATGTATATATATATTTATTTTATTGATCTCTATGTTATATTATTATAGGCCATTTCTATGCCATTATGTTAATTAAGATATTGTGCTCCAGTTGATATCGGCTGAATTTTGGTACAATGTTGTCCGATGTTTGTTAAAGTGATCTCAACTACATTTGTATATTTTGTAATTAGTTTGAAGTTAAAAGTTATTGTACTAGGCATATATATAAATTTACTAAACTATTAGTATAACGATATCATCTTTATTTCAATTCACATTAGAAGGTTCTGATAGAATAATAATAATAATACAACTGTATTTATAATGCACTTTACAAAGTAATTACCATCTTAAAGTGCTAAGAATATAATACATATGAGCAAATGTTGAAAGTAGTGGCGATATACTTAAGTTATTGTTGATAATATTCGGTGAATAGATAAGTTTTGAGGTTTATTTTGAATTGATAAAGGCTGTTGGTAGAACGAATGCAATTGTTTCATAGAGATGGACCTATGTGAGATGGATAAAGTACGATCACCGTATGGGGTAGGATTTAGTAAAAAATAAAATGGCCCACTTGTAAAAATGTAAAAATCAGTATTGTGTTATTGTATTTATTGGTTGACAAACAATTATTATATAATTATAAAACTATTTAGGTATTTTTTCTAAACATCAATCATTGTAAAAACATAAACTGATCATATTTTGATAAAAACACTAAAATGCTGGAAATGCAAGTTAGCAAGGTCAAAAGTTAGAAATATGTTTTATTATAATTACTGAATACATAGAATATTGCAAAATGCATGCTCACACAAATGTAAATTTAGTCAAATGGTAAATATTATGAAAAAGGAGGGTACAGTGGACGTTTGGGGTCTCTGTGAAACATATTTTCGGTAGATATTTTCTTAAACGATATGACGTCATCTGATACGTCTTTAATAAAAATGAATTTACATATGGGGTAAAATCTACTTGAATAATTATGCACATTTTGAGAAACAAAAAAGGATTTCGGGGTCCAATGGACCCCCCCCCCCCAGTCTCTGCGAAATTATACACATAAATGAGAAACTTACTGGCTAACATTTCTTGTATCTTCGCCAATTCTGACTTGGTTTCATTTCTGACATATAAATATACAAGAAATAATACACAATTATATTATATATTCAAGTTACATTGTTAGCAGTATTAGTTATCTGTTAGTTCAAAAAAATTAAAGTATGAATTGCAATATTACTATTGGAATGCCAGAGATTTTATATCATTCAGATCAGATAAAAGAAATATACGTTATTCAAATGAAACATGATCGAAGGTTGACAAATATAGTTTTTACAATTAAAATATGAAACATGAAATAAAGAAGGTGTAGGTATTGTGTATTTTGTTATTGTAGTATATCTCTTGACTTGGAATCATGATATCCAGGGTTCGATCCCTGCACCAGACCACAAAATGTGTTATTGATGCACAGTGGTAAATCTCTTGACCTGGAATCGTGATATCCAGGGTTTGAACCCTGCACTAGAACACAAAATAAGTTATTGGTTTTGGTAAAGAACGGCCTTCTCAACTGAATAAGCTGCGCTGCATTTCAACAAATTGTCCAAACTCAAACAATGGAAAAATGGACAGTAAAAGTGAACAATTTAATTTTGTTAATTTGGTATACTCATAAAATCAAATGTGACTTTCACATTCAAAGTAAATGGAACATGTGATATCTTTATCATTTAATTTAAAATAAATAGTATATTTTAGTGAATTTCTCATTTGTTCAATGTTAATGAAGCATTCCATGACAAAACAACATTTTTGAAAAAGAGTCTGTTATACTGACAATTTTTGATTTGCTTTAAAATGTCAATGTTTGAAGTATGTGGCAAGGGCCGGATTGACATGGTGCCTTGGTAGCAATCTGAATATCTTGTAGCATTTGGGTGAAAATTCAGTGTATTTAAATATTATGATAATATAAAAACTTACTTTATTGAAAGTTGTTTGAATGTTATGAAAATATAACAAGTAACTTTATATTAATGTTTTATGTAATAATTATCTTTCTAAAACCATTTTAGAACTTCATTTTATATGTATTGTATTTTAATATAATTCATTGTTTTAATTATGTTGTTGAGGTGGTTGTTTAGTACGTAACCATGGTTGACAAATTATAGCTAATGGCAACAAAAATAGTTGTTTGATTAGATTTTAACTCATAGTAATGATTCATAATTAATATATCACGTTTATATAATGTATCTCAATAAAAACTATCTAATAGTATTACACTTCAATTTATTAACTAATTGTATTTCGTTAATTGTATCAGTAAGTTAAACGTTTATTTTACTATTTTAGCTATAAGAATAAGACAAAGTATTAAATTGCGTCCTTCACCAAGGGATGATTATGTAATTATATAACCATTATTATTAAGTGTTATTGATAACTCGTCTCACACCAAAGGTGCATTAAAATAACACTGATAATTATATATCTACTTTGTCTTAGCTCATTGGACCAATATATATATATAACATAATTGTCTTGCACTAGAGATACAGCAATATTTCATTATTATAAATGGTGAAATTGCATATATATATAGTGTTAACTATTTATAATTACATACTTATTATATTTCCTATGAACTATATATATATGACATAATTTATATATATAACCTATTATCATCTTGCACCAGAGATGCATTAATATTTCATTTAAATAAGTGAAATAACATATTATATATATAAGTAATAATATATTATATTTTATATACTCATAGTAACGTATCATATAATATATATCTTGCATTCATTTATCAGAAGTACACCTTAATTAAATCCACATTCTATCTTATATTTGATTGTTATTTTTATTATATCTGTGTCATCCTTGACACCCACATTATTAGTTGTTTTGTCTCAATTAGAGTTTTTTCTTGTAGTCAGAACCTTTATAGATCGCACCAAATCTTGGAACTGGTGCATATAGTCTTTTCATAGATATAAATATTTACGTAGGCTTAGGGTGGGCTAATCCAACGATGGAACCATCCCGGTCTGAACCGACCAATGCGGAGCCGAGTCACCTGGTCACATGCTGCCGGTAGTCTTTTCAATGGAGACAAATGTGACACACTATATAATTATATTTTTGATAAATTCTATTGGTATTTAGTATATAATTAATCAAGTATTGATGATATAATTACAATAATAAACTTTATTAAATGAGGCAGCTGAAATCAATGTCATACATTTTGTATATATAAGACTATGTATACTTGATTTTTTGTTTCGGGTCTCACAACTCACATATTTTTTACTTTTGAAAAATAATTAGTAATATATGTAAGTGTTTTATAGCGCATCAATTTCAATAATTTAGGATAAAAATAGTAGTAAAATGATAACTAATTGAAACAGAAAGTGGAATTTTAAATTACACAGTATTACTAAATTATAATGTTTGAGATATTATAGTTAAACAATTTAATTTAATGTATACATACACATATGTTTTTCATGCGATTTCATTTACAACTTTTTGTTACAATTTGGTTAAAATATATTACTGCAAATGATTGTTTTTGCTTAATGTGGATACATTTATTTACTTAGCAATTTTGAAATGAACTCATTAAAAATTGTACCGAGTGGATCCACACTACAAAATGATTTCATATAATATATTTATATAATAAAAGTACTCAAACGTGCAATTTCTATGAATATATGCATCTATGACAAAACAAATTTTCATTATGCTTACGTTTATAATAGTGCCATAAAATCTTTATTAACCTTTTCATAAATTATCAACTTTTTTTACAGAACACTGTTATTTTCGCTGTTAATTATATTATTATATGCCCTAAATAAATCTCAAATTAGATCAATATATATGTAGGTTATATTGATATATAATATTTTGTTATATTATATATATTAATTATGCAGCGATTGCATCTGGAATTTATTCATTATAGCGGCATTATGTCCATGAAAGTTGCACTTTGAGCATGTGCAGTTGAGCCATGAGTCATATTGCATTTAAAATAAATACATTTCAGAAATAATTGTGCACAAAATTTTGCTGCTTTTATATGCTGAAGTAATATATAAATGGTTTGTTATAATCATATAATTAATGAAATATATTGGTAAATAATTAATTATGTGAGCTCATATTTTTGTGCATAAGCTCGTTTTTATAGCTATGGTCAGTCTTTTTGCTGGAACACAAACTTAATATTTTTGGATATAAGGTTTATTATGAAGGTATTCATATATATCAGAAGTAGTTGTGAAGATTGAATTCACAACACAGTTCTGCTAAGCATTTCCATAAAAAATTCTTTGTTTAAACTAAAAAATGAATTTTGGAGTAATTGAAAATATTTTTAAACTTGCTTACATTTGAGTTTCAATTTGTAAAATATGGTTCAACTTTTTGATTTTTTCAATAATTTTCTCATTATTCCTCAACATTAGTAATAGTATTAGGCCCTGTTGAATTGATAATGTGTCTTGTGTACAACTGCTGTATTTTCTAAGTTTTTGTATAACATTATGATATGTACTATTGCAGCCAAACCATCATTTAATTGATTACATTATAAATATTTTTTTGCTATTTCTATATAACAAAACCTTGTTCTTATTTTTTAAATAATATTGATAAACATCAGGGTGGCTGCCGATTTACCAAAGTAAAATTCCAGGACATTTCCAGGACAAAAGTGTAAGTTAATTTTACACAATTTAACAAGAGGCGGACAAATATATTTAATTTAGTAAGGTAAATAGTTAGAAAATATATTGTAGGTTAATTATATTATAATAGTATACACAACAGAGATAATCTATAATCCTCCTAATTCTTTACTCTTTACGTTAATACTTTCGATCAGTCTCTGAATTTGTAAATTCTTGTCCTTGGCATCACCCCGTAGTGCATTTGGTTCAACCAACAATTTGTGAGAGTTTGTGTTTTCTGCCTGATTTGATTTCTTATCAGCACTGTCTAAAAGAGTTGTAACATTGTTTTCAAGCTGAGCCTTTTTCTTCTTCAGCTCTTCTAATTAATTGATTGTCTCTTAATGTTTTCTTTTCTAGGATGACTCAAGACATTTTTATGCTCTTAAGTGCTTACTTTTCAAGTTATTGCGTTGCCAGCGCACCTGAAGACACCTGGAGAACTGGATGGTAATAAGTCGGAAACGTTAGCTTAAAACCATTTTCAGTTGTTACGGGAACAACTTATATTGTTGATCAAAAATAAGAATTTCAAAATTTCATATTTTCAAAATTTTGGCTTTTTGGCTTGGAGGAAGGCTACTTTGGAGGTCTCCGCAGGGATCCCAGAAGGTCGAATCTACAATTTTAATTTTTTTTAAATTCCTACAAACAAATCTTCTCTAGTATCTATGTTTCAAATTTCAACCCAATCGGACCACGGGAAGTAGGGTAATTATATACCCCCCCCATTGCCTAAGGCAATAGCATTGCCTACGAAGGGTTAACTCACTTTTTGATTGACAGACGCACCACAATATGGCATGGTACGATAAATTAGAAAAAACAAATGAAAATTATCACTTTTTTAAATAATATAATGTAGAATTATACTTAATTAATTATACACATTTCATCTGAATATTTTAAAAAATTACCAAAAATGAGCTGAAAATCATACTTCGAAGTGTTCGATTAATCTCAAACTTGAAATATATACAGATATAATGAAATGATTGGTCGACATGACATTTTTTTTATAGACGATTGATTTTCAAAAATCAGAATTTCTTTATTTGTTCGCAATAATTGATATAATTAACGATTTTTGTTTCAAAACAAAACAAATTAAAGCTGACTATGGAAATTAAATCAGCTACAAAAAAATTAAATCTAATGGATATACACGGCAATTGTCATTTCATTGTATCTGTATACCTGCCAAATTTCAAACTAATCATAAAATGGGAAGTATGACTTCCCTTCAATGTCCACGAAAAAAGCTTTAACGACGAGACTGTTATTTATATGTAAAGTTCATATTCTGATTCAGTAGTCATTTTCATATGGAGTACCTATATTATCTGTCCAACCACAAGGAGAAACGTTACACTGTTATACACACAGTATTATCTTATTAGAGGACATTTTTAGTGCCTACATTTATTAATCTTTATATATATCCTAGTGAGACAGATTTGTATGCATGCGCAGATAGCTCCATCTTTGATTTTATCGTTGCATTCTTTTTCGATTATGCCCATTTCAAACAAAATATTATTTTTCAGAAGTCTATAACGGCTTTGGCATTTCAGCTTATAGGGTGTCATATTCGATGAGCAGCTATCGTTTCGATCACATATATCGTCTGTGTGTAAAGCGTGCTATTTCTGGCTAAAACAAATACGCAGCTTAAGAAAGTACATTTCACTTGATTCGATCAAAACACTAGTCCATGCCTTTGTCACGTCCCGTCTAGACTACTGCAACTCAATCTACTCCAACCTACCTAACAGAGAATTGAACCGTCTGCAACGTGTTCAGAACGCTGCGGCTCGACTTGTTACTGGATCGCCATGGTTGGCCCCATCCGAACCCCTTCTGGCAACACTTCATTGGTTACCCATCAAGAAGCGAATAGCATACAAAGTGTGCATCTTGGTTCACAACATTTTAAATGGTCGTGCACCTCGATACCTGAGTGACTGTTTGAAACTACAGACCACCGGGAGAATCACTCGTCAGTCCTTAGCTCCTTTTCTGCACGTTCCTGTTGCCAAAACCCGACGCACTGGTGACCGTGCTTTTTCAATCGCAGCACCGCAATTCTGGAACTCTATTGACTCAGAAACTCGCTCCACCATTAATTCTAGTAGATTTCGATCTCAACTTAAAACATTTTTATTTACACATACTTTATAAACTTACTCTCTCTCTCTCTCTTAGCGCATTTGACATCTTTGGATTTAATGCGCTCTATAAATATATAATTTTATTGTCAATGGAATTATTAAAGTTACAGACAAGATCTACTTTATATCGTTTTCTTTATGACTGATTTCTGAATCAGAATTATCTAAAGGACAAAATTCCGCATCTTTTAACAACCATAGTGGCGAATTCCACCATTATAGCTCATTATTTGAAAAATCTTGAGGTAGGATACCTCTGTAATTTAAGTCTGCTGGATTGCAAATTCCAGGACAATATTTACATTTTTCCGGATTTCTAAGATGCGGTTCTGTACAAAACGTGGCCACATTTTATTATTTTTAATCCAACATAGTGGGGTAACACTGTCGCACCAGCAATATACATCGTCGATTTTAAATAAACTTTGTACTAATTTCATCAATCTAATCAATATTAACGCACCTAGAAGTTCTAACCTTGGAATCGAATAAGTTGGGTTAATCGGGGTAACTCGAGCTTTTGCTGTCACTAAATATATTTCCGAGGAACTGTCTGTGTAAATAGTTTTTATGTAGATACAACAAGAAAAAGCTATTTTAGAAGCATCGCAAAAGCGGTGTAATTGGAAATGTTTAACTGTTTTATTGGAATTTTTTATTTTCCGTGGTGTTGATATAACTGGAAACTAATATATTTATTAACTTATCCCACACAATTTTGTCCTCATCTGGAATACTATCGTCCCAATCGGTTTTAGAAATACATAATTTTTGAAAAATACTTTTGGCAATTATGGTAATAGGACTGTTAATTTTAAAACATGACGTTTAGTGGATTTTTCCATTATTTGTTTTTTCAGAAAACTAAAATCAAAAACTAATTCATCTCTAATACTATCCCATGTTACTCCCAGAACAGAGTTTATCAGTGTTTTATGACATAATTACATATCAATACTTTGTGTTACTTCATCACTATTGGAGTTCCATTTGCATAGATTCATTGAAGCTAAAGAAAAATTTCATGCAAACGTATATATGTATATGTACGTATATGTATATATCCCTCTTGCCTCTTCAATTGTATTGGCACCTGTTATTAAATTATCGACATAAATGTTGTCTAGCAAACTCTTAGTGTCTTCAAATTTAGCTAAATGTAACTTTATTACTTCTTGTAATAAACTTGGGCTAGATTTTAAACCGAAAACTACACGTCTAAAACGATATGCAACTATATCAGGTTCCTGTTCATTTATATTAGATATCCATAAAAAGCGTAATACATACATTTCTATCCGGAGCATTTATTACTATTTGTAAAAACGCCTTTTCTATATCTGCGACTATAGCTATATTATTTAATCGAAATGTTATTAAAAATAAGGGATAAGTTACACGGACCTTGATCAACTACATCATTTAATGATCTTGCTTCTTTGTAAGCTTTTGACGACGCGTCGAAAACAACTCGGTATTTAGTTGTTACCTTGTCGGATCTTATGACAGCTTGATGTGGCAGATAATGTAACAAATTATTGGTTCTATGATGTGTTTGTCTAATTGGTCTTTGATAATTTTGTCATTAACCATCTGTGTGCATTACCATGGTTTGATGGCAAATCTATGTGTTTTCGATCATACTTCCATGGTATATCGACAGAGTACCTACCTATTGTTTTCGTAATTAATGTTGTTAAAAAAAGTCGCCTTTATTCTTAGCATCTTCTTTAAATATGCCTAAGTTTTCAATATTCCAAAACTCGGCTAAATTTTGTTCTAGGTTTTCGACATGATATGTTTCTGTGATATTGTTTGTGTTATAGGACGTGTTATTTATGTTCAGTTTGCCGATAAGTACCCAACCTAACTCACTCTGGACGGCCATTGGTCCTATGCGGCTTTTTATAGTTTTATTACCCATGAATGTATAATATTGGTCCGCCCCTATAATAATATATCAATGGGTTTGTTGTTATCTCGCACGTCATATTTATCGGCCAAGTCCAACTCTCTTATACCTAACTCCCTGGTATTGACCGATTGTTGAGGTGTGCATATTTTATCTACCGTGTTTACGCTGATATTGTAAACTTTCGAATTCCGAGAATTTTATTGTTTAATTTTTATAGTTAATATTTTACTATCGACCGATTCAAATGTATTATTTCCGTAAGTTTTTAATTTTAATTGTTCTGACTGTACGGTCTACTTCAAGATTTAAATACGACGTTAGTGAATTTAAAATAAAAGATTTATTGCTTGCCGTGTCAAAAAGTATACGTATACCTGTATGTCATCACCATTTGGTGTTACAAGAGTTGCTTTCGCAATAGGCATAATAACATATGGATTGCCCTTTAAATATAGTGTTACTGCTTTCAGTGACAACTGCCGACTGAGTTTCACATTTTATCTTATTATCACATAGACTTTTATGGGGATATTTGTGACAATCACACTGAGCTTTAAAATAGCACTTGTTGATCGTGTGATTTCGTTTCAAACACATTAAAGTAAAATCCACAATGCTCATTTAGACATATTTTAGGTAACTAAACATTTCCAAAATATCATTCATATAGATAAAATGGTGATTCAATCTGTAGTTATTTTATAATTGACTTATATAATAAGCATGAAACATAATTTATTTGACTTAGCAAATTCACGCCAGTCTTATATTATTACAATTTATTGCAATTGCAATTTATCACAAAAAGGGCAATTCATTCGATAGAGTTATGATAGTCATTATTATTCCCGGTGTTATATTTTGACTTCGAGGTTCTATCTTGGATGGTCAAAGCTGATATTGACGGAAAGTTTGTCATTTTTGAATTGGCTGAATTGGTGAAACTTGGTTTATTTTTATGATAATTATTATCTTGCAAATTGGCTTTTTCACGAATAGAAACCTCAATTTATTCAAATAATTTTAAAAATCTTTCAAATTATTGAAATTGGAATTATTAGTGGAACATTTCTTATTTTTAATCATATCATATCTAACCCAATTTGGGAGTTTTGATAGTAACACTGGTACAGCGAATATTTCATAACTATCAGGCGCAACGTCTAAATTTATTAAACCATTTTGGAGTGATTTTATGTCATCTTGGACATTTTTTAGGTTGTTTACCGAATCGCTATTACATACTAGATTGTTAGATTTTTTAATAGATGTAGTCAGAGATACATTCATCTTTATTTCCATACCGCTCTATTAGTTGATTTACCGCTGCCATATAGTTTTGTGCTGTGATGGATAGACCGGTTATGCATTTTTTAACGTCTGGATTTAGACAAGAATTTAAATATGTAAATTTTTTAATAAGACTCAACGTGGAGTTTGAATGTATAGATGCAGCATTAAACGTATCCCAAAAAGGAAACCATGAAGCAATCCTATCACCATTAAATGTTGGCAATTGCAGTTTTGGCAAATTATTGACACTATCTGCTTTTCTAGAGTTCGTGATTATTTTTTCAAATGTTGTTATTGTAAGATTAATGGTTTTGGAAAAATTATGTAGGTACTCGCTCTATTTCGTCAGTTATTTCTGACTCGTCAAGAAGACCAAAAATTGTATTATCTAATATAAGAACTTTCCACAAGTTTGTCTTTAAGAAAGGTTAGGTTACTTTTAGCCTGATCTAACATTTCTTCCTGTATATTTTCGCCAGTTAAAAATCCATAATTATCTGTAGGTACTATTCATAATTCTAGTAATAATACCTTTTTGTGCCCCTCGCTTTCTTATTAAAGTTGTAATATCGTTGCTGTTAGACATACTTGATATAGCTAGGCAGATTAATGCCATTTTATGGCAAAATCGTTCACTTTATGACACAAGCATGATATTTGTTATGTGTGATCCATAGACACTACTTTTCAAATAAAAATAAAGCACGTTTGCCACTCGAAAAAAAATTCTAGCGGCCATGGGCGGCGCTAAAACAAAATGGCCGCCAATTTTTTTACGTTTTTTGCAATTTTAAATGAAAAATGAAAAATATTTTATATACTAATATGGTTTTATAAAAGTTTTTAAATATCAATTTACATATTATGTACAAATTGCAAGGTAATTGGTTAAAATTTGAATCCTACAGGTAAAAAATAAAAATCTGAAAATATTCTATGATTAGTAAAATCATAGAACAATTTTACCTATTTTCTATGAAAATGCATAATTCATAAAAAAATATTTATAGAATGATGTTATTGATAGAGTGACTGTCAAAGTACAAAGTAATACTCGTATTAAAAATGGATATAGACGAGGGGAGGGGGACGGTGGTCATCACATAATATAATCAAACAGAGAGAACAAAATGTATCATCTATTGATTTATTTATTTATATATAAGTACACACACACAATATATGATAACTTCTTGACATGATGGGACTGTTCGCGTTGACATTGTATGCCTTCGCTGAGTCACTCGCTGGAGTTGGTTAGGGTTTGCCAAACTTTTTCCAAACTTCTCTGTTGTTGGCCACAGCTCTTTAAAAACTAACATCGTTCCTGGTTTCCATTTGGTCATATTGGTGGATGGGAATGCTGCTGATGGTATAACAATTATGAGCAGGCATAAGAAGAGCATTTTTTGAAATGTTGTTGAGTACATCTTTATTGAAGGTAAGAGGGATGCTGTTTCTCTGTCTTCCTCTGAATTTATTGGTTCCCCTCAACTTGGTGGCGTATTCTGACATGGCTATTTGTGCTGGTCTATTCGTGAGCATACAAAGGATGTGTCCTGCGAGTTGCCATCTGATGGTTGTGGCGCAGTTGCTAATATGATTGCAATTAGTTATTTTGTACAGGTCGTTGTTGCTAATTTGATTTGGGTATCCCCTTTTTAAGATGTTTCTAAGGTGTTTCCTTTGAGTTGTGTCGACTTTGTTCCATTCTTGTTCAGTGTTTCCCCATGTGAGCTGTTGTATGTGAGAATAGGTTGAATCAGGGCTTTGTACAGTTAGTTGGATCTTGGTTCTTTGTCTTATTTTACTGTTCCAAATACTTTTCATGACTCCAAAGGCTTTATTGACAAGGTTGCACCTATGTTTTGTATCTTCTTCATCACTTTAAAGGCTTCCTAGTTTCTTCACTTTCCTCCCCTAACTGTTATTGATCTTTACCATCTTCTCTTTTGATGTTAGTGATCTCTGTCTTGCTTTCATTCACTTTCAGATTCCATTTAGATAGTTTGTTGGCAATTATAGGTACTGCTTATTTGGCTTCCTCTTCAGATTTCATGATGAAATCCATGTCGGCTGCATATCTCAGTTCTGTTATGTTGGTAGACCCTGGGGGACTTGGGTAAAAAATGAAAAATGATAGATAGATCATTTTACTATTCAATTAATTCAAACAACTGTTGATTTATCTACATAATAGTATAGTTAGGTCAAAAACCTTAGCTGACATTTTTATTTTACTGTTTTCCCTTATTTGGAGCATATGTTCATATCTGCCTCGATACCGTTGGATGGATGGTATCGAGGCAGATACGAGTATGAAGAAGTTATGTGTGAGTCGCTGGGAGACGCTGGATCGGGGGGCATCCATATAGTGTGCACGCACCAAGAGGGGAGGGGGGTATAACGAAAAAACGTGCACACTTTTTTCTATATTATTTAAATTGAGGCAAGATAATATAGTTCGCCTCAAAAATAATTTAAAATATTTTTTGGCTCTTTCTATAAATTAATTTTTAAATAATAAAATATATAGTTTTTATCATTTTTATGACCCCCCACTCCCTGTCCTCCATGACTTTTTCTACTATATTTCATACCTATTTTATATACCTACAAGAAATCAACAATTGTTTCTCAAATTAGACATGTATTATGTGAAGAAAAGTAAAATATAAAATGAAGTAGGTATACTATATTATAATATTTTTTTTTAAACAAGGGGGGTCTTAACTAAAAGCGTGCGCACTAATAGAGGGAGAGCTCAGTAAAAGCGTGCAGGTGCGTGCAGGGGAAGGAAGGTGTCCAAAATAGCCCGAAAAAGTGCGTGCACACAATATGGATGCCACCTTAGACTCAATCCATAAAAGTTAAGTAAATACCGTTCATACACAATAATTAATAAATAAAAGTCAGATTGATTAAAAAAATCAAATGCGA